>JAEUBB010000231.1:25711-40077 GCA_018257885.1 Parmelia sp. 050094
ACCAAGACATTGATCGGAAAACCCACTGTGGAGAAGAGTCGAGGTAACCTAAATTTTCGTGAGTCTTGTTCATCTTTACCACTATAGATTGTGCCGCACCCAAGAGATTTCATAGATATCACTCGGGAACGAGTTGGGGGCAGCACCGTTCCCCTTTCCTGAGCATTCCTTTATAACCCTCCTGAGATAAGTCTCGGCTTCATTATCCCAGGAAGATATATTCATTAAATAGGCCGCTGTAGAGGCTGGTGAAAACATTATGCTTCCATGAGTCTTGCGATGACGAATGCGATCAAAATCAACCTTGTTTGTAAGCGCCTCCAGAGAATACAGTAGTGAGGTTTCTGCCGTGCCGTATAGCAAATCGGGCGTAAAGGCCTTCATCTTGATCTCATAGACTGCAAGAAGAGAGTCCATTGCCGGGGAGGATATATGTATACCTTCACTTTCAAGCATCGCTAGATGGGCCGGGACTAGGATCTCATACCCAGCAGGTAAGATGCCATCAACTTCCATGGTTCGCAAAGAATTCTCGACGAACAGTGTGGCATTGTTAATGGCGTCGTCAAGCCCTACACTGGAATCTGTACCAGACTGGTGCCGTTTCAATGCAAGAAGAGCGGCTAATGAGTTCAGTATTCCGTCTTCTGCTGTGGAATAAGCCTCCCATCCTCCGCTGGGAAGCTGGTGATTCAAAATGTAATGCCAACATTCAGGAAAGAGCCAGCGTACATGGCCATCCTCTTGCTTGGACACCATAGATAGCCATGCGGTGTCGTAGATTGTTGTTGTCATTGAACCTAGATTCGACGTAGCTATCCGATCCACCAGAACTTGGCAAAGGGATCGTGCACGTCTTGACATATCTGAGTGGTCCATTTCAATTAGAGACTGCAAAGAAGGATGAGAATCAAAGTGATTTCAAGTCAGAGTCTCCGTCGGCATACTTCTTTTTCCCGACTTCGAGCGCGAAGCAGGATACTTGTTGAGAATTATGGATTGACTGACTGTGTCTGTGACACAGAAAGAATTCTATGTAGCCAGATTCCTTGCCAAGCCACTAGTGCGGAGTCACGTGTAGGGCTGTTTGCCATATTTCACAATAATTCTTATGTTTAGGTTCAATTTTAGTGTTGAAGAACATCCAGCTAGTGCGGTTCGGCTGGGTAAGTGTGCTGAGCGAATACCTGACCACTCTACTGATCTGCAACGCTACTGCCAGTTGACATATCCCCAGATGTCCGAGTCAGAAGCTGCTCTTGAGGCCAATCCAATTGTGGCGCTGTTTCTTGGCGGCTGAGTCGCCCATCTGAGTGTTGACGGTTAGGGTCTGGATATGTCCGCACTTGCCGATTTCCGCGCTAGCTTGTGACCGACGTTGGAGGGTTATCATCATATTGAGGTTCGATTCATAATGGCGCTGGTCCAATGGTGACTGGTTTTTAGCTTTTCCATCAATGACGAGGTCCATGCAACTTGATGCAACCACCGTAGAGCAAGAGGAGACCGCTCGCTTCGCATTGCGACACCGAAAGAGCCCGAATCCCGCGTGCCATGACATTTGCGCACCCAAGGCGCCGATCGGGAAGGATATTAATTCCAGCACCCGAGGTGATGGTGCGCTCCCTAACCGAAGAGTAAGTATGATGCTGTGAGATGGCCATACTGATAGCGGAGCTCAGTCTGGCTAGAGGAGTACCCAGTAAGGCGCCTTCAATCTAACGGTTGGCTATGAAGCCACCACATTCTGTGGACGAGCACTCCGAGTAAAGTCTTACATGTGGAGATAGGAACTAACCGAGGGGCTCGTGGCTGGCTGAAATTGACGTGAGATATATAAGGCTGGTAGGGTGCCGAGCAGCTCCATGCGGACCCCGTAAACACGATATACCCACTCACGCCACCGTCATCGCATTCAAGCTGACAATCACCTAGTCATGCTAGGCGTACGTGATACTAAGGTCCTGGTTAGTGACCAGTAACCATGACTTCATAACCTCTTCGTGAGCCAAATTACAACACAGGTCTGCATGATCGGCCCCCCCTTCCTTTCGGCTTGCTCTTCGGGTAGGTATCAGTAAATGTAAGTGGGTGTACTCTTCACAGCTTGACTGCGTTGGCGACGCCACAAGGAGCGATCAGTCTTCTTTCCCGTGTTCAAGCGTAGGCTCAACCCACGTTGACAACATAAGGTAGACAACATAAGGTGTCTACAGAGGGTTATCATGAGGATGGGAGCATCCCTGTTGCGGCTACTTGACTTTGTGCTTGCAACGTTCAGCCTTTTTAAGCTTCCTTTTCATCGCGAAGAGTGCCCGAAAGATAGCCCTCGGACAATCCCCCGGTGCCCCGGGAGCTACCCTTTCAGTACCTTTCCCGGGGTATATAAGGCATGTACAACGTATTTTAGAGGGCGCTCTTCCGGTCCCTTTCGAGCTTACGGGGGTACTCCTTTCGGGCACTTTCCTACCTACGGTTTAGAGGTATTCCTTGGAGTAGTCGTCTTTTCCAGGCTCTTCTTAGGGGCACTTTCCAAGACGTCCGAGAAGATGATGGATGGAATGAGCTTCCCAGACCGCATGTGAGCCATAAACTCTTCAATCCGATTACTACTGACAAGGTTCACGGGTACTACACGTGAAGCACCAAAGCGTTGATAAATGCATAACCACTCTACTGGGTCTTGCTGATCATGGACTGCGATGTCTCTGTAGTAGCCTAGGCGAACGAGCCGACGGTGCGGTCTATTCGTTGATAGAATGCGGAATATGCGTAGTATTGGGGCAAATATTTTATTGCTTGTAGGGTCGCTCTCGAGGATGACGCGGGGCACGGTGTCTGGAGCCAGCTGATCTACGCTTGCCACCCAGGCGCGGTTCTTGAGCGAAGTGCCGAGTTCCCAGGTGTCTGCGGAGAGATGGACAGGTAAGGCTTCATGGTGGATATGGCGGCATGTGGAGAGGATCGATGCTGATGCTCAGTGAACTGTGAATTATAGCGGCTAGTACCTCTCTGGCTTCCGGAGCGTACCTCATGTTAAGGCTGAAGTTTGCAACGACAACAGGCTCAATTCTGGACTTTTTTCTCTTTGCTTCTGACCATATACATGGGTTCCATGATCGATAAAGAAAGATGGCGAGAGAGGCAGTCTTTATGGTTGGGATGCATGCCATGTTATCATCTTGGGAGCTGGGCAAGTTGAGACGATGACTCGGGTATTTACAGGATTGGCCGAGGCGGCAACATAATCTAATACTAAGCTTCAAACAGCTAGACCGATGATCGGCCCCACTACTTCTAGCTCCCGTGGCTAGGCTTTTCTATTTTCGTCTTTCCGTCTCCTGAGCATCATCAGCTGAATGTCGTCTCACATTGATACCCTCTGATGTTCTGATACGATATGATACCAGTCACTCGACACAACAAACCGACGTGATCAATTCCACCCACCTCCAGTCTATCATCCACTTATTGACTCTCCTGCCATGAGAGGAAGCTGCCCGTCAAAACACATCTTCTCTCTATCCCGACCCCCCTAAAATCATCAATCATGTCATACCAACCCATTAGCGACGAGGATGAAACGCGTCGCTTCAGCTCATTCGATGCTTCCGAATCCATCAGAGGGTCACGCTCGAGGCCTCGGGCCAAATATGGCTTCACTGCTCCTCGAATTCACTCGCTCATCTCCGTCGCCGCGGGCACTGTCATGTGCCTTTTTGGCTACGAGCAAGGAGTATTTGGAGGTATCATTGTCGGTCAGGAGTTTCAGGAGTATTTCCACCACCCTTCGCCGTCCCTGACGGGATTCGTGACCAGTGTCTACGATTTGGGATGCTTTGCCGGCGCGTTGCTGACGCTCGTCGTGGGGGAGTGGCTGGGGAGGAAGCGCATGCTGATCATCTTCACCATCATCATGACAAGTGGAATTGTGCTGCAGACTGGCGCGCATTCTATGAATCATCTGCTCTGGGGGCGATTCATCGCCGGAATAGGAAATGGGGGTAACACTGCAACAGCACCTGTCTGGCATGTTGAGACGTCTCATCAGGATGCCAAGGGTAAAGCCGTAGTCAAAGAAATGGTGGTGAATGTCATGGGCTTCGTCATCTCCAACATCATCACCCTCGCCTTTAGTAGGATCACGACGGAATCCCAGTGGCGCTTTCCATTGGGCATTCAGCTGATCTTCATCGTCATCATTCTGGTACTTGTGCCCATCCTACCGGAATCTCCACGCTGGCTGCTGGCGAGAGGGAGAGATGCCGAGGCCAAGGCTGTCCTGGCCAGTCTAAGCGAGCACGATGTAGAGGGCGACTTCAAAGGTATTCGGGATTCAGTCCGCCAAGAAATGGCCGTTCAAGCATCCTGGTCACAAATCTTCAAAGGTGGTCCAGCAACCCGGAGGATGTTATTAGGGATGCTACTCCAGGTTTGGTATGTACCTCCGTAACACACCTTTCTCTTCGCCAACTTGCGCTAAGACCCCACAGCCAACAGCTCACGGGCATCAATGTCCTCTGCTACTATCTCCCCCTCGTCCTCCACAAAAGTGTCGGCCTCCCAGAACTCGCCTCCCACATCCTATCCACCGGCATCGCCGTCCTCTACATGTTCTCCACCGCCGCCTCCCTCTTCTTCATCGAGCGCCTCGGCCGGCGCCCCCTCCTAATGTCCATGGCCGCCGCCATGGCCATCTCCTTCCTCGGCATCGCCATCAGCACCGAAATCAGCCACGACGCCGGCCACCACATCCCCGGCATCGTCGCCACCGTCTTCATCACCTTCTACTTCCTCGCCTTCGGCTTCGGCTGGGTCGCCGTCCCCTGGCTCTACCCCGCCGAGATCAACTCGCTCAGTATGCGGACCAAAGGCGCCGCCCTCGCCACCGCCTGCGACTGGCTCTTCAACTACGTCGTCGTCCAGACCACCCCGATCGGCATTCACTACCTCCACTGGGGTCTCTACCTCCTCTACGCTGTCCTCAACGCCTCCTTCGTCCCCCTCATCTACTACCTCGTCGTCGAGACCGCCGGTAAGAGCCTCGAGCAGATCGACCAATGGTTCGCCGCCAACACCGGCTGGCTCGTGCACAAAGCCGGCCACGCGGCCGTCACCGTCTCTGCTGGCGCCGCGACACTCGCGGCCGGCGCCGGCGAGATGCGCCAGGGCAACGAGCGCGAGAGCATGGTCAAAGCGTACGAGCAGCACCAGCACCGGCGCAGCTACGACACGGACATGCGGCCCGTTGACGAGGATGACTTTGCGCTGGATGAAGAGGACGAGGAGGAGGATGACGGGTTTCAGTATCATCAGGAGTAGGCGCTGCTTGACCCGAGCGATTGCGATTTTCTGATGCGTGCATTACTTCGACTGTGCAGCGGTAGCAGGATACCCGATAGATGATAGAAGCATTCGTATTGTATCGTATATGGGCGCATGAGGGCATTTCCATCTTACTGTAAAATCGATGCACGGTGCTCGCTCGCTCAACGGGCCACTGTGACCAAGCGGTCCGGCCCTGATAATTCCGCCCAAGTACGATTCGAATATCGGCCGGCCGCCTTTTAGGCTTTTAATATTTTATCGTTTCTCTCCTCATATTTTCTTCCTCCCCCCCAACCCCCAGCGCCGAGACTCGAAACAGATCCTCTACCGTGTAACTTTAGTAAAATTAGCATATGGTTGTTAAGAACAGATCGGTCGGCAGGGCACCGTTGACTCGACGTCTCGTTAGTTCAGCGCCCCGTTCGGCTTAGAAGACAGAAACGTTTACAGGCAACGTGACACCAGCGAGGACGAGCAGAATACCAAAATTACAAACGAACAAGACCAGTTCTATAATTACAGCACGTCTGTTGGCCCCACGCGTGGCACCGTCACAGTGCCATTCAATAGCGCCCGAGGAGAAACCGGCCAGCTAGATAATCTTATGTTGAATAATATGACTATTATTGAGTGGACTAACACCTAAGGAGGACTAGAATACAGGAGGAAGAAATCTAGCTATGTGTTCTTGCCAGGCCACTAGTGCGGAGTCACGTGTAGGGCTGTTTGCCATATTTCACAACACTTGTGACGATATAGCTTCAACTAGGGCTGGTATCTGCACTCTGCAACTTGCACTTTCCTGGAGTTGAAGGCCTAGAGAGCCATACCCATGCGTACTGCTAGGACTTAGTAGTTTATGTTGGGATTGATGGAGGATTGATAGATTATCTGTCAGATATGGAGCAGGCAAATACGTGATTGATTGACTATCTGAGTATGTGCATGACTCTCTAGAATGTTGGCAAAATGCTAAGAAATGCTTAGTCATCCACGCTCGTGCGGGGAATTCTGGACTTCTATTGGCTGCAAGCAAATAGACGAATTTCTGTACCACCAATAGCCTGTCTCTGAGGTAGGTACTGTTGTACTCGTTGAATGGTCGCTAGGTACCCAACCAGTGCCAGTTAATGATGGGTGTGGTATCGGCAGCCGGGGCATTTACCTGATACAGCTGCTTGACGAAGACCTTGCTTCACGACCACCTATGGCTACGGCATGCTGTGATCAAGGAGTGAGTACCAAGCCAGGCTGCAGGACAGAGATTACGGCAAGGAGGCTTTACTGTCGTTCGGCAGCTTGCATCTGATAGCTAGGAGACTCGGAGACTACCAGGTAGTGTCGGCAAGCCCTCGTTCACTAAACGATAGCGAGAGCGAGAGCGAGACCGACTACTAGGTTAGCTTGAAGCGCGTCACCGGTAATTGGAGGGGATCACGCGGGTAGCCTAATTTACGAAGGCCTTGACAACTTCACAACCAACGATTTTTACTGAAAATTTTCAGTGAAAGTATTCCGAAGAGCTATTTTCTCTACACTTTCGATAGCAAAAGTTTTTACGTTGCTCCCGCGGTTGATAAGCTGCGACCGTTTGAAATAGTTCAGATTGTACAGGCTTTTTTGCTACCCGCGTCGGCCAGACCTTATCATGCCTTAGCTACCTTATCTCTAGCACTTCAACCCCATCTCTCTCGTTTTTCATCGTTTTATTTGAAAAAAATCTAAAAATCTGCGGGGGTCCGTCCGCCCGCTGGATGTCTCCCTCCCTCCGGAGACTAGGGTAGTGTTAAGCCGTCTCGTATCCCCCTTGGGTATTTCGCACAAGACTGTCCAGATCGACTTCTTTCTGTTAAAATTGATAAAAGATGGATTGAGTGATTAACTATGGGAATGGTGTGGAGGCTACTTATGTACACCATTCGCCACCTCATTTGCCACCGCGCGGCGTACAACACGGGTGCTGCCTTCAACACGTGATTTAGTTTGTATGCGGCTGCCCGCGTCTATGAATCTCGAGATCTTGAAGTATTCTTAGGCCAGGCTGCGAGGCATCCCTTACACAGCTGACTGTATGCTGCAGGAAACGGATCCGATTTCGATGATTAAAGAGGGATTTTCTTGCTGCGTTTCGAGGCAATTCTGCGAGAAACGGACCCGGTTACCTGAACGGTGGAGGGTATACGAGGCATTTTCCTTTTACGTTTTAAGGCAGTATTTTGTAGGATTCGGATCTATAAACTTACTGTGCGGCTGAGTTGCTTAATTAATAGAAATGAGCCCGTGTGACGTGTTCACTGCAACGTGCCGCGAACCGAGTGTGCATCTGCAAGGACGGAGATACATCATGCTTTGTACAGCATTTTTTACTATCAGTTGGCTCATAAGGTGTGTGAATCTTTTCCAATTCCCAAATGCGTCCGCAAATCGTGTCAATATTTGGGGGTTCACGGACCTCTCAGGCCTTTTTCCACTAGCTGCATGTGAGTTATATGCGCAATTGGCTGGCGGATATATACCTGGCTGTGGGACACATGAGATGGAACAATTCATCCTTCTTCCAAATCTGGACAAATCGCAGATGAGAGAACTTGCTCATTAACCCAGCCCGTGGAAGATGACTCCTACCCTCCATTTGACCCACAGAAACAAGAACAATGATGCCGAATCCCGCAAAGTGCATCCAACTCCTGAAATGCGTGAGATGACCGCATAAAGCAGAACACGATAGACATTTATCGGATGAAATTGTTCCGATGGCATTGGCAACATTGATTCCAATGTAGCCGTCAATACAACTACAAAGCCAACCTTGTTGGCACATTTCCTAGAACCCATTTGCTTCTAGTCAAATCTCACAACTGCAAAGCGACTTGCTCACTCAGTTATCTGTGGGCCAAAGCGAGTGCAAAAGGAAACACGGATCCAGAAATCAATTTCTACATCACGGAGAACCTGAAGCCATCCGTTGATCAGAGGTGACTATCAAGTCTGCATTCCTATCAACGAAAAACCAGCTAATCCTTCCCCTATTCAGTAACACTTATCTAAGTCGCGCTGAAATGTCCTTTTCTGACGATGTAACAGTTCCAATGTCCTCATTATCAGCTGTCACCATTCTAGACCCTCCTCTAGACTCTCATTCACACTCTTGGTCAACTAAGCCCCCAGTCGCATCTGACACGCCCGTCACGGATACTTCGCTTTCAAACCCACCACCTCACCTAGATACTTTCAAATGGTTCGATAATGTCGTCTTCGAGCTGAATGACGTCTTCCTGCTCTCTCCCGACAGTTCACAGCTAAACAAGCGCACCAAAGGGATACGCTACGACATCATCACATCTCTCGCCTGGTCCCGATTCGAGAAAGGCCTCATCAGCCTCGACGAATGCCGAGCGCAGATCTCCGCCTTTTTCAATTTCTCCGAAGCCGAAGTCGCAGATGCCGTCGACGCAGCAATGTCATGGCGGATCTCGCCCGAGATGCTCGCGTTGGCAACCACCCTCTCATCCACCCACAGCCTCTACGCCATCGGAAACCTCCCCCAGCCCGTCTTCGACCTTCTCAAAGAACCCCTCGAATCCCCCCACCTCTTCCAGCACATCTTCCTCTCCAGCGCCCTCCACCAGCGCCTCCCGCACCCCGCGCTCCTGACAAGCGCCCTCGCCTCCACCCCCCTCGACCCCTCCAGAACCCTCTACATAGGCTCCCACATCGACAACATCATCACCGCCCGCTCCTTCGCCTTCCACACCATCACGCACTCCGACCCCCACACAACCACCCGCCACACCCTCCAACTAACCACCGACCCCCTCCGCCCCGCCAGAACCTGGCTCCGCGCCCACGCCGGCGCCCACCACCTCACCACCAGCCTCGGCATCACCGTCAAAGACGCCTACATGCAAACCTGCATCCTCGACGCGACCGGGGACCCCACCCTCCTCTACCCGGACCTCGACCCCTCGCTCCGCCTCTTCGCCTGGGTCCACGGCCCCCCGCCAAGCGGCCTGCCGCTCTTCCCGCCCGACCTCGACTGCAACTCCCTCGCCTACACCACCTACACGCACCTCCCCGCGTCGGCCCTCGAGTCCACCCTCTCCCTCATCCTCTCGCACATCGACGCCTCGGGCCTCCTGCCCGCGTACCTCGACCCGCACAAATCCCGCCTCGACGTCCTCATGTGCGTCAACGGCCTCACGCTCTTCCATCACCACGGCCAATCCCACCGCCTGCCCGCCGCAACCACCGACTTCCTCTACAACGTCCTGCGAACCCGCGCCTTCAGAGACGGAACGCACTACTACCCATCCCCCGACCTGTTCCTCTACTTCGTCTCCCGCCTCCTGCTGCACGCACCGCTGCTGCGCGAGCGCTTTGAAAGTGTGTTTAGAGACTGTGTGCTCGAGAGGACGGAGGCGGAGGATGGCGGGGACGCGCTGGGTGTGGCGGCGAGGGTGATCTGTGGGGTTAGGTGTGGGAGGAGGGATGGGAGGGGGTTGGAGAGGTTGTTGGTGTTGAGGGAGGGGGTGTGGGGGGCGGGTAGGGTGTATAGGTTCAACAGGTACGAGGGCGTGGCGTGGCATCGGGGGTTTACGGTTGGGTTGGCGGTGAGGGCGGTGGAGGAGTGGGAGGCGCTGAGGAGGAGCACTTGTCGTGTCTGAGTAGGTGGCCCGTTCTCGCGGATTTCCTCGGAGATCAAATGAACGGGGGAGAACCTTATCAGGTGTGCGTGGTATGATTGGTAGTTCATCGCAGATTAAGGAATGGGAGAACATTATCAGGGGTGCGTGGTATGGTTGGCAGTCAAAGACACCACTTCCTAACAGCGATGGTACTCCCATCCAAATGCAGCTCACAGCGCCGTTTGACAAAACCCCGTCTCTCCTAGCTTACCATTCATCCCCGCAACACCCCTCTGCTTCTCCGACTTTTGCACATATCTCCCCAGCGCCATCATGGGAAAGTAGTGCGGGTAGTACTCATAGCCCAAATAGAAAAAATTCGGGAACCCGACACCCGTGTATTCAGTCTCGGGCCACGTCGCTCCGCCTCCTCTCGTCTTCGTCTGCGCCGACACCAAGTACTCGACACTCGCCTCCACCGCTTTATCCGTGCACGGCAGACTCGCCAGCAGCGCCATGGCCCCCCACGCCGTCTGCGACGCCGTCGACCTACCGTGCCCCGCCAGCGTAGGGTCCCTGTAGCTATCCAGGACCTCGCCGAAGCCGCCGTCCGTATTCTGGACCAATTTGAGCCATTTGACGGCGGATTCGATGAGAACGGGCACGAAAGAGTTGCCGTGAAGATGGTATACGAGGCCGCAGACGGCGTTGCTGGTGCCGTAGATGTAGTTTGATCCCCAACGTCCGTACCAGGACCCATTGCGCTCCTGGGTACGGGCAAGGAAGCTGATGCCACGATGGCATGCCGAATCAACCTCCTCCAAGAGCTCGTCGGGGACTTTGACTTTGTTGGAAACTTGGCGTAAGAGGCCGAAGGCTTCCAAGATTCGGCCGGTCACATCGGCGGTGGATGGGTCGAGTAGGGAGTCCATGTCGGAGAAGGGGATTTTGTTGAGGAACAGCTTGTTGTTCGCATAGTCGAAGGCTGCCCAGCCTCCGTCTTTGTTCTGCATACCGAGGGTCCACTTGACTGCGTTGATGAGGTGGGGTGATGAGGCGGAGCTGGGGTCTTGCTTGAGGAAGGCGATGATGACAGCGGCAGTGTCGTCGACGTCAGGGTACCAGGCGTTATGGTATTCGAAGCAGAAACCGCCAGGGGTGATATTGGGCTGGTAGATTCTCCAGTCTCCCTCCGGTCCGAGCAGCTGGTGATTCTTGATCCATTGCACTGCTTTGACAAGGCGATCATCCTTTTTGGGTAGGCCGGCGTCGCAGAGTGCGATGCTCATGAGAACAGTATCCCACACTGGTGACACACATGCCTGCATGTGCTTCCCGCCTTGTGGGTCTTGCCAAGCAAAACGTTCTACGGCTTCTAATCCGCGGACAACGCAGCTATCTGTCATGCTGAAGCCTTCTAACCTCAAAGCGAGGATCCCAACATGCATGGGTGGAAAGATTCCAGCCCAGTCTCCGGCCGGTTCTTGGTGCTCAAGGATCCACTTGATGCATTGATGCCGTGCATACCCTCGCAGAGGAAAGCCGCGGAGGCCGCCCAGCTGGTAAATGACCTTGTCAATGACTGTGAACAACATTGCAACTTTGTCCAACTTGAATGTTTCCCGAATTGGCGCTGTGTACGCCACAGCTTTCATCATAGGGTTGAGCCAAAGTTCGTCCAAAAACTCATTGTCGGCAGAGTTTCCATTCGGCAGGTTGAAGATGGGTCGGTGATGGCTGAAGATAAGTAAAGGGATGATGGTGCTTCGAGCCCATGAGGAGAAGCTATAGATGTTAATGGGAGCCCACGAAGGCATGAAGATAAGCTCCGCAGGCAGCTCTGGCACCGCTCTCCATGGGAACAGACCGAAAGTTGCGAGGTATATGCGGGTGAAAATTCGTACTTTGGCAACACCGCCAGCTGACAATACGAAAGAGCAGGCTCGCTGCATCGCTGGTACCTTAATCGAGACACCGAGAATCTTTAAAGCGAGGTAGGCTTCCGTAGTAGTCGAGACATCGCCGGGGTAGTTGGGTGCGATTCCCCATGATCCATCGGGGTTCTGATTCGATAATAGCCAGTGGCAGATAGCTTTGTGGTCGCGGTCGAGGCACTTCTCAAGGCCAAGAGCTTGGTATAGCATGACATACTCTGCCGTGATTGTTGCATTGGTTTTAAGCTCGCCGTACCAGTGGCCGTCGTCGTGGACATCGTCCCAGGCATAATTGGCGGCAAGTTCGAGGGCCCTACTCTCCATGATTTGCTTTTATACCATCAAGATGCAGAAAGGAGGATGATCTTTTGCTGTTGGCGAATATCATATACAATTTGTTCAAGTATTTCTGCACGACGAGCAACTGAAGGTGTCAAACCGGCTTGCATAAGAGAGCTGAGATCTCGTGGTAGTGAAATTCAAAAAGGTGCAATTGCCTCTCTATTCGGCTCACTGTACAAGCGATTCCATCATGGTGGGACTGTGGTTTCCTGGGTCGCATATCGGACATGGCCGCCTGGCGTGGTTCTTGCAGAAGAGGCATGTTGTAATGAATTTCTTTGATGTCAAATCGGCTCGCACAGGAGAGCTGAGCTAACACGGTAGTGGGCTTGAAAAACATTCAATTGCTTCACTAATCGGCTTACCGTACAAGCTATTTCATCATCGTGGGACTGTAAGTCTCTGGATCCCATATCGGACATGACCGCCTGGCGTGGTTTCTTGCAGTAGAGACATGTCGCTTTGAAATTTTGTTAGTGCCATGATCAAGTCAAATCGATATGGGCCTCTCACCAGCAGATGGCTTGTCATCCGAGTTGATTTCCTCCCTAGTCATAGCTTCCTTTCGGTCCGACTCGCGCCCTCCCATAGGGTACTCGGACATAGCTATCCCTGCTCTAGGTCTATACCACCTAGGCATGTGAGATGTTCTAGCTAAGATGGGACTCATAGCCTGTGTAAAAGAATAGGCTCGCTGGTCATGGCGTTGGATGATCCTATCATCTACCATTCATACCTGCTTGTCCTCGTGACGATGATGGTGGACGGTGCAGATAAGTAGGCACTAATATGGACAACTTTTGCACGCAGAATCGCATCCGACAACGTCCAAGTGTGATGATGTGGCGGTGAAGGCTGACCGTTTTAATTGGCCTCGGAGTATGCAGACTCTGCATGATCGTCGCCCCATCCGCCCCGAGCAAGCCTTAAAGTCATTGCGCTAAAGGCACCTACGCTACAAGGGCCCTTCTTCAGCTTCTCTCTACTGCCGCCACTGAACTCAAAAGGGGTGAAGGTCAACAACTCCGTACTCCGGCTTCCAATCCCGATGACTTTTATTGATATCCATGTCCTCAGCACTTGAAGTTCCACTCTCCATACAAGTTCGACTTATCTTTGCCTTGAGACTCATACTCAGGAGAGATCCAGCTTCAGAATGGAGAATCTTTTTGGGCTTGGCATGACCCTCGCATCACTCACTATATTGCTTTGCGTCGCACACTCGAAGATCTTAAACAGCAAAGTGCTTCGGTCAGTACCGTGGGCCGGCCTTCGCGAAGAGAGGTTTCCAAGGGCAAGATTTTACTTTCGTAACCTGACGGCTGGGTTAGGTATCCTAAAGATCGGCTATGATCAGGTATCTGAGCCCTATCTAAGTCAATTCGGCTTCCCAATGACTTCAGTCTGCAGTTTAATAGAAAGGGTCTACCATGTGTGATTCCAGATCCTGGAGCTCGACCCATTGTGATGATACCCCCGGAACACGTAAACTGGCTGGTTGGTGAGCCTGAAGATGTACTGTCGGCTCGGCAAACGCAGGTATCTTCCTCCAGTATCTCTCCTTTCCAGACGTAATTATGAGTGGGTAACGAGAGCTCTGTCGGCAGCTAGTGCTATGATCACATCGCCTTGAATCGGATGTACTGACTTGAGATTCGACCTAGGTGAAAAGACTCGCAATCGAATACCTTTTCCCCGGCTTAGATTTCAATCACGACGCCTTCATAATAGGCGCTATCCGCAAAGACCTCACTCGCAACCTCGGTAAAATGCAGCCAGCCATGATTGAAGATATCCATGGTCACATCGATGATGCAATGGGCCTGGATACTGAATCCTGGCACGAAGTCTGCGTTGAAAAGACCATGAAAGCGGTCGTCTTTCCGACCACAAATCGCATCCTTGTTGGCTCAGGTCTCAGCACCAATGATAATTATCTTCACCACTCGATCTCTTTTGCAACCTGGTTGGGCGGCGCTACTATCATGGTCGGACAGTACACTCCATGGATGATTAAGCCTTTATTTGGGTATCTTTTGGCTTTGCCAATATTTTATCATCGGAAGAAAGCGTTGAACTTCCTACTTCCTGTGATTCAGGATCGTATAGACAACATCAAGCGCAAGAGAGCTGATCC
>JAEUBB010000232.1:11535-43115 GCA_018257885.1 Parmelia sp. 050094
ATATTATTTTAACTTAAAATTAATAGATTACTATATATAGATTATCTCTTTTATTATTTTATATAAGAATATTATTTTAATATTTATTTATTTTAAACTTTAATTTAAAGTAATAATATAGATAAATAGAGTCTTATAACTTATAAACTTAATAATAAAAATAAAAGTCTTATTATAATTTAAGCCTTTATATTAAGAATATTTAAAAATTATTTAATATATCTTATAATAAGTAATTTTCTTTTTAAAGTCTTATTTTAAAATAAATATCTATTTATCTTTTAATAACTTATAATTCTTTAAATAATTAATAAGCTCTTAAATATTATTTTCTATTAAGAAGTTTATTTTATTCTTAATTATATCTTTTTAATTCTTTTAATTTCAATTATACTTTATAATAGTCTTTTTATAATTTTTAGATTTATAAGATTCTTTAGTAATAAAGATAAATAGAGTAATTAGATTTAAAGATAAATTATAATTTTATAAATAAAAATAATTTTTTAAAAGAATTATTAAAGTCTCTTTTATAGCTATATTATTTAAAGCTATATTAAATAAGAATACTAATATTCGAGATATAGAGATAGAAGTTAATAAAGTATTAATAAATATTAAAGTACTAGTAGAGATTAATAGAGTTTAAAAAATAATAGATAATTATTAAATAATAATTAATACTTTAAATAGACTTTCTAGCTTATCTTTATTATTAATAATTATTATTATAAATAGAGATTCTTTTATAGATTTTAAAGATAATAGTATAATTAGTAATAATAATACTTTTCTTATTATAATAGAATCTAACTTAAGCTATTTAATATAAAGAAAGCTAAAAAGAATCTCTTTTTAAATAATCTTATTAATATAATAAATCTTATTATTATTAAGTAGTATTATATAAATATTATTAAAATACGAGAATACGAAATATCTAAGTTTATTTTACGGTAGTAACTTGGCGCTTAGTCTTAATATATATTTTATATATAGCTCCGCTATATTTAGAATTAAATTAATTAAGTATTTTACTATTTACTTTTAAAAGATTATAAGATTAAATTATAGAGTATTTTTTAATAGTACTATATTATTTAAGCTATTTATTAACTTAACTAAAATATTTTAATTAGGCTAAAAGTCTTAGTACGTCTAATATATAATTATAAAATATATATACTATAGATAACTAGCTTTATATTATAATAAAAATATATTCTATACTAACTTACTAGGAAATTCTAATTAAAAGAAAGATATAGAAATATATTTAATTTTAAAATCTAATTAAATATTAAGACTATATATTATTAGTTATAGAAAATATTTAAAATAAATCGTATATTAATATTAATTAATAAGCGATATTATTCTATTTATAGATTATACTAAGTAGATATTTATTATTACTTTATAAAAAATAAACTTTATCTATTATAATAATTATAAGATTAGAAGACTCTAAACTATTAATTTCTATTTAATTTAGTATCTTTATAAGTACTAAATTATTTACTTAAACTTTAAATAAGATCTTTACGCTATTTAAATTAATCTTAATATATCTTAATAATTAAAGAATTACTTAAACTACTTAAACTATAAATTAATTTTAACGTATTTAAGTTATTAAAGGATTATTTAAACTATAAAATAATTTTAATATATTTTAGTAGTTAAAGAATTAACTAATTATAAGGCGCTATTTAAAGCTTTTTATTATTATTAAATATTATTATTTATTATCTATAAGCCTTAATAATCTTATAAGTATTATTAAATATAATATTACTATATATCGCTCTTTTTTAATAATATACTATATTCTTTTATCGCTATAAGTAACTTACGACTCGCGATCCGCTATTATTATTATTATTATAATACTAACACAGGCTGGTTACTAATATATAGTATATAATAATATATATAATTATTGTATTCTAAGAAGGCTAGAATACCTAGATATCTACGGAGAAGATAGGCGCTAGGTTTAATCGAGGGCTAGGTCAGCTCTACTGGGCCTATGCTAAGAGATCTCTCGAATTTACCCTGTAACAAATTACTACTATTTAAAAGAAGACGGCGACGCCCTCGTCGCTATAGTACTATAAGAATAAGAATAAGTATATATATAAGTAGGTATAGAAGTAGATATAGAGAAATACTCGCTAAGAAGAAAAAGATCAATTTTTAATAGAGTTCTTCTCCGGCGATAACGGCGACGATAGTACTTCTATTCCGGTAATTTAAGAATACCTTGTCGCTAGTACTATGTCCTGACGTTATAGGGCTTTAAGAATAAAGTTATTTAGTTAAGAATTAACTAATTTATAACTAAGAACGAATATCGTTAAAAGATCGTTATATTAAAATATAATAGAGAAGACTTTAAATAGAGACCTTTAATTAGCTTAGAAGATAGATAAGCTATATTTATTAATAATCTATTAGCACGTTTAGGCGTTTCTCTCTATTTAATACTAATTATCTTATATCGATCGAGACTAGTACTAGTAATAGCGAGGATTATATATAACGTTATACGGCTCCGAGAAGTATTATTAATTATATTAATAAGAAATATATACCTAGAAGATTCTATATAACGTTATTATTTAATAGTCGAGATCTAAGAAATCGAGATCTAAATATTAATAAGTAAGTTCTAAAGCTAACTTTAAAGCTAAATTTGAAGTACTCTTAACGGTGTTAAGACTTTTATATTTCAGGTTAACGATTAGGAGTCGCTAGGAGATACTAGGGATATTAGGCTACTACTTATTAGTAATCTTACGAATCTTCTCGCGCCTATAGTCGTAGAGATACTAGGAGTATAGGCCTTGCTATAGGATACTGCGGGGATATTAGCGAGATATAAAGATACTCGACTGCGGCCTGGTATACGCTAGTACTAATTTCTCTCGCTTCTTCTTCTTCTATTGACTGCGAGATACTAGGGACCTAGGCTATACTACTGGTCTTGACATATTAACGCTAGACCTATTTAAGTATACTGATTTAACCTTGTTTCTTCTTATGCTTAATGACGTCTTAGTACTTCTATTGCTAGCGAATGAGGTATCGAATGCTGCTTCTTTATTAGTTAAACGCTACGCGGGAGTGTATTTACTTGAAGATCTAAAAGTCTACTTAGCTGTACCAGAGTAAGTTTTCTCGAATCGCTTAAAGAGGTTCTGTATCGTAAGGTACGTTACTGATTTACTAGCCTGTATGTTAGATGCTGATCTAGCTGTAACCTGATTGGCTGGAGATCTAGAATTCTATTTGACTGCGTCAAAGCGAGGTTTCTCGCTGAATATCTCGTATAGAGGTTATCAACTGTAAGGTACGCTTTATGCGGAGTCTGATACTTAGGAGAAGGCGGTGAGATCGCTCGATATACTGGAAGAGGTAATGCTAGCGGTGTAAATGCGATTTCCGTAGGAGCAGGCGGAGTTACGGTAATATTGCTAGCAGTGGGGCTTCTACTGGCGGAGGTACTTGATCTCGTAAGTGGATCTGTGGGAATTCTAGCTATAGGCGTAACGTTCTTATCTCCTGCGAGCTGCGGCAGGCTATTATTACTAGGGCGTATACTCTTAGCTGCGGAGTAACCGTTACGAATATAATTATAAAGTTTATTATTAGATCCGAAGACTTCTTTATAGTACTTGCAGCTAGGCCTTCTATATTCGAATACTTAGCTATAACTTAATAGCCGGCCTAGTGACGAGAATAACGCTAAGTAAATAGTATATTTATAATAATACTGCTACTACTACTACGATATTACTTATAGAGCTTTCTTCTTAATTAGCTAAGTCGATAAATTCTTCTTAATAGACTTAATTATCTACTAAGTAACTTCTTAGAGCTACGTAGATAGCTAATTAGATAATTCTTTTCAAAACTTAGCTATTATAGTATTAAGATACTTATTTAGATCTAGGCCTTTACTATAATCGTAATACTAAATAAATACGGGCCTATAAAGATATTTCGAAAGTACTTAACGAATATTCGTTTTATAGTACTAATTAATATACTATTAAATATACGCGGCGAAAGAGTTAACGTCTTTATATAAATTAAACTCTAAAACGTTAATTTATAGTATTAAATTAAAGAAGACTAGATTCTAAGCTATTAAAACTAACTTCTTATTTAACTAAATAATTACGTACTTAGGCGAGTATTTAGTATACTTAGCGAATACGTTATTATAAGGCTTCTATTAATTAAGTCTAAGTTAATATACGCTATAATAAACTATATTAGTAGTATCGTTAATAATATAAATAAATCTAATCGTAGCGAGATCTTCTAGCTAAGAAGTAGAAGATATATATAGCTAAGTAATAAATATAGCTAGCCGTTCTTTATATATAACTTAGCTAGCCTTTCGAGTTATTATAATTAAGTCTGCTTATAAGTCTGTTTGCGAGTTCTCTTATAGAGTACTCTTCTAAATACTTAATTATTAATATAATTAGCTACTTAACTACGTAGCTAAAAAAGCTTTATTAAGTACTTTAATAATTTTCTAGATAGTAAGAGAATCTTAATTCGTTTACGAGCTAACTTAACGTAGTTAATTCTTTAGCTAAGTAACGGTACTGATAACGTGAGAGTCTTATTATTCCTTATATTATTAAAGTTCTTTATCTGCGTTTAGGCTCTGCGGTCTCTCTCTTAACTACGATTCTATTATATAGAGTATTACTAATCGAAAAAAAGAAAATAGCGCCCCGCTATTAATAGTAAGGTAGATATAGAGATAATAGGCGAAAATTAGCTGTTTTAAAAGAGGTCTCTCTCGGGACGTAGTATCTAACTTCGGTACTATTAAGAATAAGTATTAAGATTAATTCTTAACGAGTAGAGACCTTATAAGTAATAAAGATAAGACTAAGATAGAGATAGTAGGCTAAAAAGAGCTACTTTTAGATATACTTCTTACTTATCGAGATATTAAGTTTTAAAGAATTCTTTCGCGATCGTCTATTAATCGAATAGGTCTCTATTAAGAAAAGTACTTATTTAAATACTATTCTTTTAATTAGCTAAAGCTTATATAGAATATATAAGGTAGCTATAAATCTTTTACGGGGAAATTTAACGGAGAAGACTTTCTTTCTTAAGTAATAGTAAGCTTATTTCTTATTCGTTTAGACTACGATAAAGAATAATAACTCTCGTAGTAACGTTTTAGCGAGTAAGATAATTAGATTAAGGTACGAATATATAATTCTAATTAAGTCTTAAACTCTTAGGCGACGATTATCGAGATATTAGAAAACGTTAGGTCTTAATAGAGAGCGATCTAAAGAATACTTTCTTACGAAGTTAATAGCGACCTTATTTTTTAATAGATTAAGGCGTAATAAAGACTATAGATATTCTGAAATATAATCTTTTAACTATAAGTAGATCGAGGATATTAGATATATAGAAATAGAGAGTAAATTATAAGACGAAGCGAAAGAGTATTATTAGCCTATAGTAACGTTCAAATTCTAACGCGACGTAAGATAATAAGTTTATACTCGAATAACGTAGATCTTATCCGTATAAGGCTTTTAAATACGCTAAATCGAATAGAAGTACTCGCGAAGACTGCAGTTAAGTACTTAGTATAGCGGAGTATAGAGCGGAGTAAGAGAAGTAGCTATAATATCTAATTCTCTAAATAATACTAGAACCTTAATTCTTATTCGTTTAAGGTCTCGTAAAGAATATAGAGTATATTAAGTACGTTCTTTTAATAGAATATACTACTAAGATAAAAGAATATTAATAGTTAATAGGATCGCGAGGCGGGGTTACGGAGTAGTATTATAAGAATACTTTCTTTTTAAATAGATATAGGGTGCTAAGTAGAGACTCGATTAACGTAGTTTAAATACGTATAGAGTTTCCGTATCTACTAAGTCGACTAGAAGAGTTTATAAGAACTTAAGAAGAATAGTTTATAACTAGTACTAAAAATAGCTAGAGAGAACTTAGTTTAATAATAACGACCTAGTAACTAGTACTACTAGCCTAGTACTTATATATAAAGATATAGCTATAAATAGAACTACGATATTATTATTATTATAATATAGGCTAGTTACTAATATATAGTATACTGTAGTATTAATCTAGAATAACTTAATATCGAATATATATTAGATAAGGCCTAGTATATAACTATATAGAAGATTGTTATATATCGGTCTTTTTATTATCTTAATACTCTCTTAATACTGTTTTTAATTTCTCTATAAACCGTATAATATTAGTACTATATATATTACTAAAATCTAAAGACGGTTTAAAGACGATTTAAAGATTAAACTCTATAATTATATTTAAATAGTTTTTAGAAGGTTCTTAGTTAGTTTATAAAAAATTTTTAACTAGTTTATAGAAGATTCTTAACTAGTTTAAATACTATTTATAGTTTTATATTTATATACGATCTCTATATTAAATAAAGCCTTTTATAGATAATCTATTTCTTAGATATAATCTAAAATATAGTTATTTTAATTCTTAATTAACTATTTAAATTCTTTTAATATCTTAATTATATAGAGACTCTTTTATTCTATTATAGATAATCTATAGATATACTACTAAGAATCTTTTTATATATAGATTAATAATTTTAAGACTGAATCTAATATAGCGTTCTCGTTATTATTATATAAGACTATAAATATATAGAAAATAAGAAAAGTATATTTCTTTTATTAATATATATAAGAGAAATATTAATATAACTTATCTTTTTTCTCTTTAATTTAAAGAAAATTATTAATATTATAGATATAATACTTATTATAGCTATAAAAGCCTTTAATATATACTACTTATTTATTTAAAGTACTTATATATCTATAAAAGCTATTTTTTAATACTATTTTAATAGTCTTATATTAAAATCTAGTATTTAGATATTATAGTTTTAATAATATATTATTATTAAATACTATATAAAGATATACTACGAAAAGAGTTTTATTAGATTTATATTAATCTTAATATAAAAGTATATATCTAATATAAAATTACTTAATAATAGTCTTATAAAATAATACTTAATATTCTTTATTATACTATATAAGTTAATATCTTTATTCTTATTAAATATCTACTCTTCGATTAATAGAAAGCTTTTTACTAATACTAAATATTAGATATTTAGCTATTATAAAGTTTTAAATATTTTTAGATAATTATATTTCTATATATCTATAAGGTCTAGTTATAAAGACTATTTAATAATATTCTTTATAAATAGATAGTCTATAAGATTAGAAGATATAGTAGTATTAACTATAACTTTAAAAACTCTATAATTAAAGATTAATATATTATAGTAATAATAGATTTATATTTATATATTTATATTTTAATTCCTTTACTAGTATATTAGAGTTTATAATTATTATATATTTATAAGTATTCTTAGTTAGATATAGATCTATATATATATTAGAAAGACTAAAAAGTCTCTTAAATTTATCTAGTTTAGCCTTTTATTCTCTCTTCTTTATATTAAGCTTCGATTTTAATAATATAATTTTTATATCTAAACTAGATTCTTTTGCTATAGTATTTATTAAAATTCTTTATAAATTCTTTTTTTTAATTTTCTTTTTAATCTTCTTTTTATCTATAGAGTTATTTAATTCGCTAGCGGGTTCTTCGGCTATAATTATATATATAATTAATTCTTTATAGGCTCTTTATATTTTAAGTATATATTAATAGAGAATATTTAGTTCTATATATTGCTAATTCTTTATTAGAGTATTAAACTTTATTATTAGTCTAAACGCTTTAATAATAGCTTAAAGAGGGGATAATTAAATAAATATAGTCTTCTTTATAATTTAAAGAAAGAGAAATTTAAACTATTTAATAGTTAAGTAATTATATAGTATTAATAATATTAATATAATAATCTTTTCTATTTTAGATAGAGACTAGAATTAAATATAATATACTAAACTTTAAATCTATATCTATTTTAAAGAAAATTAATAGTTTTAAAATATCTTAAGATAAGTAGTACTATTATACTTAGTTAAAATTAAAGTTATTAAAAAATTTTATAAAATTTATTTTAAATCTCTCTACTTTAAATATAATATATTATAAGCTCGTAATTAAATAAGATTTAATATTAGCGTAAGCTTTTCTACTGCTAAAAAAGATTTTAAATTAAGATTTTTAAAATATTATTTAGCTTTTACTACGATATCTAATTTATTTATATATTCTCTTTAATTAATCGTTTTATAGTAATATCTATTATTAACTTTAATATTAAAATCTAAATTTTCTCTTTTTATCTTTAAATAAAAATAAGTCTAGTAGTTAATATTCGCTTTATAATATATATTGCCTTTATTATTTACTTATTAAAGTATATTTTTTAGAAATATTATAATAAATACCTAAATTATAGTTATTTCTCTATTAATATTTAGTTATAAATTATAATCTAGTCTTTAAATAGATCTACTAAAGTTTTTTATAATATTATTAATAATCGCTTTATAAGAATTTAGTATTAATATAAAAATATTTATAAACTTTCTATATTTATCGTAGCTTAGATAAACTAAGATTAAATAAAAAGTTTTAAGCGTATAATATATATTTCTATATACCCCGAAGTCGTTAATAAATAGAAGATATAGTATTAAAGTATAATTATTATAAATAATATTCTTAATATATTTATATTTAAAGTATTCTACTTTTAGTTTCTTATAAGTTAGATATAACTATTAAAGAAATTATATACTTAATAACTAAAGATTAAGAACTCTTTTAATAAAATAATAATTATTAGAATAAGCGATCTCTTTATAATTCTTATTATATTTATAATTAAGATAAATTTTAAGATATCGATTAATAGTATTAAAAGCTTACTCTAAAAATAAATTCTTAATTAGAAATAATTTATATTTATCTTTAATTAAATTAAAATTTTATAGAATAGATTATAAATAGTATTATTTTTTAATTATTTATATTATAATAACTATCTATTTTATTGTATCTTTTTGAAAATCTTTATTAATAAAAGTAACTCGATCTATTCTAAATAAAGATAATAAGATAATACGAATTAGATTATCTAGAATAATAAGAGTATCGCGTAAGATATAATAGACTTCTTTAGATATTACTCTAATTAATAATCTCTATATATTAGAATACTATAGCTTTATTAACTCGTTAATATAATAAGCTATATTAAAAAATATCTTCTCTCGCAGTCTTATAATAGCTAAAATAGTATAGATTAAGTTAATAAGATTATATTAATATTATTATAATATACGCTTAATTCGCTATCTTTATATACTCTTTTTACGTTATAAAAGAGATAGCTATTTTTTAATTATAACTATTAAAGCCTTTCTTATTAATTATAAGAGTAGTATATATCGACGTATCTGATACTTAAGCGTATTAAGCTTTAATAAAAAAGTCTAAAGAGAATTTAATATTTTAAATTTATTATTTTTTATTTAATTACTTTTATAATCTGCGAAAGTCTTTTATAACTAAAGTATCTTTCTTAACTTAATATAATCTATTTTAAAATATTTTAACTTCTTAAGCTATAGATTTAATATTAAATATAATAATACTAGAAAGAGCCCTTTAATTCTAGATTATAATATAAGCTTATAAAAAAATATTAATAAAAATATTAAAGATTTAAAAAAGTATTTCCGCGTTAAGAAGAAGAGCGCTAAGAGCGATAAAGACGCTAAAAATAATAAAGAGATTAAAGATAAAAAAGATATTAAGAATAATAAAGAAATATTATTATTAAACTTATTAACTTCTAAATTCTTTAAGTAATTAAGTAAAGTTAGTAGTCTCGCTTTTTAAAAAGTATTCTAAATCTTATTAAATATCTATAAGAATATTAGATTTAGTAATACTATAATTTATAATTTATTATAAATAATTTCTCTTTATTTCTACTACTCTTTTTAATACTTTATAACTTTTTATTAGCTATATTAATATTACTATCTATAAATATTATATAGCTATTTTTAAGTTACGGCTCTATTTTATTTATATTAAAATATCTCTTACTAAAGCCTTCTCTATTATTAGATATTTATATAAGTAGTATTAAAATAGCGATACTATCTTCGCTATTATTAAGGGATTTATAAGTTTATTTAGATATATATTATTACTTCTACTTATTAGAATCGCTAGAATTATTATCTTCTATACTCTATATAAGTATATAATATCGACTCGTTTTTCGAGATTAAAAAGTTATAGTATAGAGATTAGAATAGATTAATAATATAAGATATATATATATAAAATAATAAAAATAGTAAGATAGTATATAGAATTTAGTAGATATAACTATACTTTTAAAAATTAAAAAAAATATTTATTATATTTATATTAGCTAGATTAGAAATAATAATTAAAAAGTATAAAAAAGTACTATTAGTCTTATCTATATATAGTATTATATTATAGTTATAGTATTATTAAATAAGAATTTCTATTATTAATATTATAGATATAAAAGAGCTCTTTTTTAATATAGTATAATATAAGTAAAAGAGAGCTCGCCGCTAATAAAAATATCTTAAGATAGCGTATTTAGCGTATTACTAGATACTTTAAGATATATAGATAAATATAAATATCTCGTATAAAAGACTTCTAAAGAAAGCTTTAGATAAGTATATAGATAATTATAAATACCTTTTATAGAAGGCTATTATTATAATAAGAAAATTATAAGTATATAGATAAGTATAAATACCTTCCGCAGAAAACTACTATTATAGAAAGGTTATTATAAGTATATAAATAAGTATAAATATCTTCCGCAGAAGACTTTTCTTCTAGAAAGTAAATATTATAAAGTAAGTATTATATTTATAGAAAGCTTCTATATATAAAGCTATATATAAAAGAATAATAAAACCTTAAATTAAAGGCTTTTATATATAATAGTAGAATATAATTATTAAATATATATATATATATATATCTATAATATAGTTAGATTAGTATAGAAAGCCTTTTATAAATATACTTACTAATTTATTACTTAAAGCTAAATATATTTATTCTTAGTTTATATAAGAATATATCTTAATATCTTATATAATATTAATAACTCTCTTATATTTCTCTTCTTAATATTAATATCTTCAGCTTTAGTTAGCTTATTATTAATAATAAACTAATTACTAAGATTTATATCTATTATCGCGATATTATCTTTATCTCCGCTAGTAAATATTTAATAATTTAATTTTATTATAATCTTCGAAATAGTCTTTTCGATATTCTTTTAAATCTACTTATTATTAAACGTATTCTAAACGTAATACTTATAGAGAAATATAATTGAGTTTAGATTACTAAATTATTTAATATAATCTAGTATCTATTTAAGAATATCGAGATTATAAGTAATCTTTATAAAATAGATATATTTATAATTCTTTTATATATTAAGTTTTATAAAGCTAATAGCGTATATAATTAGAAAAATTATTAGTTAATTAATTAAATAATTAAAGCTATTAAGAATTCTATCTCTTTCTTTTATAATTTAGAATATAGATAAGATAATTACTTTTAATTAAAAAAGATAAAAGATCGCGAGAAGTATAATAATAATAACTAATATTTAATAAAATATAATAACTTTTTTATAATCTTTAATTATCTTTATAAAAGTTAGTATCTGCGAAAGACTTTTAAAGTATTAATTATAAAAGCCTTTAATAGAAGATATTTATCTAGCTTTTAATATTATATAAAAGCGCGCGTAATTTCAATATATTATTATAAAGTTTAAATAGTAAATTTTAAAATTTATTAATATATATATTCGAGAATTAATATATAAATTATAGTATAAAGAATTACTTTTTTTTAAGTATAGCTTTTATATTAATTACTTTTAAATTAAAGTCTATATTTAATTAGAGAAGCTATTGCTATATAGATAATAGATAGAGTTATTAATAAATTATTAAACTCTATTTAAACTTCTTTTAAATAATTAATATAGACTTAATAATAATTAGCTTTTTAATTAGTATATTTTTAGCTTACTTATAGAACTCTATCTCTATTTATATATATATATAGTTAATAAGGGTCGCTTATATTTATAAAAGATAATCTCTAATCTATTAATTATATTTAAATAGAATATAATTAGAGAAAGTTCTTTATAAAAGAATATATTTTTATATTTTTACTAATTAAGTACTCTTTATTATATTATTTATACTTAAGATAAATATTTATTTCTTTATTACTTTACTAGTTACTTAAAGCTTACTCGCGGGATAGTTATCTATTAGATTATATAGATTTATATTTTTTAAGAAGTTTATATTATAAAGAAATTATAAAATCTATTAAGTATTAATAATAAAAGACTTAATTAGTAGTAAATAATCTTTAAAATTATTTATATTATTTAATATTAAAGTTATTATTACTATAACGTATTTATATATATAAAGTTATTAAATATTTATTAAAATCTTAATATCTTTAGTCTTAATAAGATAACTCTTATTATATACTACTAATTTAAAGCTATTATTAAGTATATATAATTAATTAAGATTTAAAATATCTTTAATCTCTTTAATAATAGAAGTTAAAAGCTTTTTTTTATTTTAAAAAAATTTTTTCTATATCTTTAATCTATATTATTTAATCTATATAGTATAGCTACTAATAATAATAATATTATAAGAGTATATCTTTTCTAAATATATATTAAATAGAGCGTACTTTTTATTAAGTATATTTTAAATTATCTTTTCTTTAATTATTAAATTATAATATCTTAAATCTCTATAATATTTTTAAATTAAAAATATATTAAAGATAATCTTTTCTATACTTCTAAAATACTGATTAATTAGATAATTTAATATTAAAAATAAAAAGAGCTTTATAGATATAGTATTACTTTTCCGTAAATTATATAATTAGATAGATAAGATATATTAGTACTAACTATAAAAGACTTTTAATATAAAAGTTATTTATTAGAACTAATTATAAAAGGCTTTAAATTATTAAAAGGCTTTATATAATTTAAAGCTTTTTATAAAAAGACTTTTTTAATTTAAAGTTTTTTATAAGTAGACTCTTTTAATTTAAAGTCTTTTATAGAAAGACTTATAAAGTTTAAAAAATAGAAAAATTAAAATACTTATTTATAAAAGAATATTTATAATTATCTATATTTTCTTTAGATTAATTATATTATATATAAGATATATATAAATATAGCTATATAGAAAATTAGTTATTATATCTATATTAAGAATTTATTAGTTTATAAATACTTAACTTAGTACTATTTTTTATATTTAAAATATTATTTTTTCTCTATTTTATAGAATATCTAACTTTATATATATATACTTAAGATCTTTTCTTTAATAGATAGTATTATTAAGTTATCTTTATTATTTATTAAACTTATTAAAACTTTTCTTTATAATTAGATTATACTTAATTAAGTCTACTTTAAGATTTTATAAATATTATTAAGATTTCTTATTTATAGTATTAAGAAATACTATATTTTTAAAATTATTATAAAAGATAAGTAAATCTATATTAGATATTATAAGTTTATCGATTAATACCGCCTTTTAAAAAGGCTTATTAATATTAAATATAGCGGAGATATTAGAAATAATAAGTTACTCTATATTAATAAGTATACGTTCTAAGCTAAAATAGTTATTTAAAGAAGTTATTAAAAAAGTTAATTACTATAAATTATTTTTATCGTATTAAAATCTTAGTATTATAATAAATAATTAGATTACTTTAATATAGTTACTTCGCTTATTATTTAATTCTAAATTTATATTTTTTAAGAAGATAGTACTTTTATAAATAATTTATTTTATTTTTATAAAATCTTAAAAAGTCTACTTATATATAGATTATAAGAGATATAAGGGACCTTAAAAAGATTACTTATATATAGTAGATTATAAGAAATATAAGAAACTTATAATCTCTATAAAAGATTTCTAATATATAATAAAAGCTTTAAATAAATATACTTTTATAATTTATCTAGATAAGATCTATTTATATTTAATATATTTTATAAGAATCTAAATTTTATTATTAATCTTTATATTAATTAATTCTCTATTATAGAATATATCTTATATACTCTTTATATTTATATTTTGAATATTATATAGTATCTTTATTAAGTAATTTATCTAATTTTAATCTTTTTAGTTTTTATATAGATTAGTATATCTATCTATATTAAATTTTTTAAAAGCGAGAAGATATTTTTTTATTATATTTAAAATAGGTTTTTTTAATTTAGTAATTTTTAATTTTAGAGCTTATTATTATTATAGCTAAATCTATTAGCTTATATATATAATAAAATATAATAGAAATCTATTATTTTTAATAAACTTTTTTATTTTTTTTATAGAGATAAAGTTTAAAGTTATATATAATTAATCTAATTAGTACTATTATAATATTTTACTTCTTATATCTCGAATATTTTCCGGTATTATAAGTGTTAATAAGAAGAGTACTGGTAAAAGAGTCGCTAATAGAATACTTTTAAAGCTTGATAAGAGAAGTGCTAGTAAAAAGAGTACTAGTAAAAGAGCCGCTAGCGGAATACTTTTAAAGCTTAATAAGAGAAGTGCTAGTGAGAAGAGTACTAGCGGAATACTTTTAGAGCTTGATAAGAGAAGTACTAATAAGAAGAGTACTAGCGGAATACTTCTAAAGCTTAATAAAAAAAGTACTAATAAGAAGAGTACTAGCGAAATACTTTTAAAGCTTAAAAGATTTAGTAGCTATCTAATTGAAAGATTTAATAACTATCTAATTAAAAGGCTTTAATATAGACTAATTAAGATTTATAAATATTAAACTTATTAGTAAAATATATAGTAAGGTCGTAAAAGTTAAATAATAAATTTAGATACTTAAAGAAAGTAAATAAAATAGTATTACTTTTAGTATAATTATAATTATTAATATAGATATAGCTATAACTACTTTTATTAATTACTTAATAGCTATAATATATAGTTCGCGATATAATAATAATAGTAATATAATAATATTAAAGGCTTTAATAGAGATCTATTTTAATATAGAATTATTATTATAAATTTTAATACTTTTTATATATCTATCTACTTAATAATCTTCGTTTATCTTAAATACGATTAGAGATAGATTAGAATTAAAAAAATAGTTTTTAGTCTTTTAACTAGATTTCTTCTATTAGAAATTATATAAAATTATCTTATTCTTTATTTTATAGTATTATACTCTATCTATCTTAATTACTATAAAAAGCTATTCTTATAATATCTAGAGAATTATCTTAATGTAAAAATAACTTATAATAGATCTTATAAAAGGGCTCTTAAAAGTCTTTAATAAATAAGTTTTATATAAATATAGTATTTAAACTATAAGTATTAAGAATAATATTATTTTAAAGTAAAGAATATATCTTAAATTAATTATTTATATTTATATATAATAAAGACTTTAAAGATAAGTTAGCTAGAACTACTTTCGTATATAATAAATATTATAAAAAGAGAGTTATAAATAAGAGTATTAATAGTGAGAATAATAAAGTCTCTTTATTAAGTAGTTTAACTAAAGTTATAAGTATATTAGAAATTATATTAATTAATAAAATTAATTTATAATTTAATTAAAGAAGACTCGGTCTTAATTTATATCTATATTAAAGTCTTTAATACTTAAGCCCGCGTTAAAGATTTTAATTGTTTTAAAGTAGAAGACTATAAACTATATATTAAAGCTTTTTATAAATATAAAGATCTTTATAAAGTCTTAATTAATTTTAAAGCCTTTAATACTCTTTAATAGTAATAAAACTTAAAATATAAAGAGCGAATCTAATAATTTTAAAAAGAATAAGTTTTAAAGTTATAAAGAATTAATTACTACTCTAATATTAAGAAGTAATAAATATAATTAATCTATAAAAGGCTTTAGCTAGGCTAAAAAATATTCTAATTAAAAGAATAAAAAGATAAAAAAGAAATAGATAATATTATAGAAAAATAAAATAATAGCTTTTATAAAGTTAAATATTCTTATAAGATAATATTTTCTAGTATACTTATTTAATACTTTTATTAATAAGTCTATTTAGATAGTCTTTCCCGGGATAAAGTCTAATTATAAGATCTTTAAGAAAGTAAAAATATATATATAACGATACTATAAGTAATAGAAGGCGTATATATTAATTATAATATTAAATTAAATATAATATTAGATTAAGATAGCGAAATTATTAAGATAGCTAGCTAATCTTATTACGTTCTAAGAGATTAAGTTAGAAATTAGAAAGAATTAGAATAACTTCTAACTAGAGATAGTTTTTAAGTTTAATATTAAAATAATAAACTTTAAAGAGATATCTTTTAAGAGTGTTTAATATTTAAAATATAAGTTTCTTTAGTCTTCTTTTATTATATTCTTTTTCTGCTATTTATAGAAGTCTTTTATATATACTAATTATTTTAGATATCTTTTTATAACTAGTAATATATTAGCGTTTAACGTTTCTATATAAAGATAACTCTAGTAATATCTCTTTATTTAAGTATACTTAATAATATTTACTAGATATATTTGATATCTTATATTAATATAAGAAATTCTTATATTTATTTAATTATATTTCTAAGAGAACCGTGCTGTGTAATATTTAGTATAAATATCTTTAAAAGATAAATATTAATTAGAATTTTAATATATCTATTAAAGAGTCTAATACTAATAGAGATAGAAATTATAATAATGACGTTAATATAATAATAGATAGCTTAGATAATAGGTAGATTATTAATAAAGATAATAATAAATTTTAATAATAGAGACTGTTAGGGAAGGCTTCTAAAATAGGTATTACTTATTAATATATATTAGTAAGTAGCTTTAGTATACTGGTATTATCTATACTATATCGCTTATAGAAGGCTTTAGCGAGTAGTATATTTTATATTTTATATTAGCGATATCTATATAAGGCTTTAACGATATTATTATAGATAATACTTTAGTAACGATATTATTATAAATAGTACTTTAGGTATATTAGATAAAGTATAGCTTTATATTCTATACTACTTTAAGTATTTAGCTAGAAGATTTATTTAATATAGCTTAGATTAATTTTACTTAATACTGTCTCTACTTTATTATACTACTGGAGAAGGCTTCGGTATAAGGAAGGAATATTCTTATAAAAAAATAAAAAAAGTTAAGAGTAAATTAAAAACTAGGCTTAACTCTAGACTAAAATTAAGTAATAGAACGAGTTAGGTATCTAGTAAGAAACTATACTATAGCGATCTTTATATCGTTTATAGCCGGCTATTAAGTATATAATTAGTATTAAGACGGGATATATAGAGTCTATAATAGACTTCGAGCTCGCTACTAAGTATATAATTAATATTAAGACGAGATATATAGGGTTTATAATAGGCTTTAAGATCGCTACTAAGTATATAATCGATATTAAGACGGGATATATAGAGTCTGTAATAGACTTTGAGACTATATTTATTCCTTAAACCGATTATAATCGGGTAAAAACTGGATAATATATTGATCTAAATATTAGTAAAGGGCCCGTATAGTATAATAATATATATAATTATTATATTCTAAGAAGACTAGAATATCTAGATATCTACGAAGAAGATAGGCGCTAGATTTAATCGGGGGCTAGGTTAGTTCTACTAGACCTATACTAAGAGATCTTCCGATTTCACTCTATAATAATAAGATTCTTATTATAAAAGATAACTAAATAGAGAATTATCTTATTATTATATTATAATAGAATATTTTTATTAATATAGTTAAAGAAGTTTATTTTTAGAATAATTTAACGATTTCTATTAAAATAGTAAAGAATAGAGACTTTAATTATAATCTTTTTAAAAAGTTTAAATACTTTTTAATAGTTAAAGTCTTAGTTAAAGAGTATTTCTTTTTATATAAGATATATTAATAGTTTAGTAATTCTAGAGAAGCTCTTAGTAAATTAATAATAGAAATTATAGAATTCTATAAAAAATTATATCTCTTTTAAGTAGATAAAAATAGTCTAATTCGTTATAATTTATATTTTAAATAAATTAATTTTAAAGCCTTTTATAAAGATTAGAAGTTTAAGAAATTTTATTTTCTATATATAGAATTTATATTTAAGAATATCTATTTATAATTCTACTTTTTAAAGCTTTTAAAGAATTTATTTTATATATTTTATATACTTCTTTTAAGTCTTACTATAGATAAGAATATTATCTAAATAAATCTAATAAAAATTTTTAAGAAATTTAAATAAAACCTTATTTATATATTACTAGAATATAATAGATCTATTTATTAATTTAAATAATATAACTCGATATTTATATACTACTTTAAGAAATATAATAAATATAGTATAGTTCTTACTTTTAAAGTATATATAAATTTTATTAAATATAGTAATAATATTAAATTATATAAGATACTTATAATTCTATATTTAATTAAGTATCTTATTAATAAATAGAATTAGATACTTATTTTTCTTAATAAGTTAATTAAGTCTTTAATAATTAATATAAAAGCGTAAATCTCTATTTAGCTTCTTTATAAAAAAATTAATAATAAGAATAATACTTAGTTAAATATAATAAAGCTCTTATTAAGATATTTATCTAAATACTTTTTAACTTTCTAAAGTTTATATAGCGAAAGAGAGTAGATTCTGCTTTAAAATAAATTAATATTAAATTTAAATATATTAAGCTTAATTTTTATATTATATAAATAATAAGAAGATAGTTAATCTATTTTAGAATAATTAAAGATATTTATAAACTTATAGTACTTAAAAGATAGTCTCTAAAGTATTTTTTTAAGACTTAAGATAATTATCTTATTAATTTAAATAAAGTCGGACTAGCGGGCCTTATACTTAGCGAGAGCGTTAATAATTTTAATATAGTTTAATAAGAATATCTTAATATCTTTATCTTTATAGAGTATAAGATAGAGAGTAATCTTAATAATATAAATATTAATATTAAAGTTAGTATAGAATCTTAATATTAAAGGATCTTTATTTTATTTTTTTAAGATATTTCTTTTTTAAAGAATTAATTCTTCTTTCTTATTCTAATATATAGATTTAGAAGATATCTAATTCTTTATAAAAAATAAAGATAGCTCTAGAGAAAGAGTAGATAAGTTATTAAATTTTATAGATTTAGTATTATTATAATTATAATAAATAGATTAAAAAAGTAGCTTATTTTATTAATAATTTAAAAAAATTTAATTTTTATTTATCTAAAACTTTTTTATAATAAGATAGTACTAATTTAATAGTATTAAAAGAAGTAATTATATACTCTTCTTATCTTATAGTTATTAATAGAGAGATATAGATAAATTATCTATATAATAAAGTTCTTTATTAATTTACTATTATATCCTTTTAATAATTTAGAGGTAATAGGCCTTATTATTATATTTAGTATTTAGTAAACTTCTAAAATATACTCTATATTAATTATATAATATATTTTAGTATACTCGAAGTTAGTAAAGACTTTTAGTAAGACTATTTTCTATTAAAAAGAGAGTTTAGCGTTTATTAAAAAAAAAATATATATATATATAGATTTTTAGAATTATTTATAAAATATACTTTATTAATTCTTATTATACTTTTAATAAGAGTAGCTAATTTTTTATATTATTATTAAAGAATATTTAATTAATACTAGAATCTTCTTCTCTATTTAAGATTTTATTAATCTTAATTTTATAGATCTTAGTACTTTAGATAGCTAATTAAGCTATATATTTAAAAATAATCTAAAATATATTAAGAGAATATTAATTTAGTAAATAATTTATTTTTCTATAAGTTTAGTAATTCTTATTAGAATTAAGTTAAAGAGAGATCTAAGTAAAGATTATTACTATATATAAAGTTATAGAGACTAGTATTATTAATATTATAATAGTATATTAACTAAAGATAAATATTATTTAAAAAGTCTTTTTTTTTAAAAAAAATTAACTTTATTTTTTTTAGTTCGCTTATTAATTATTATTTAGATAATAGAGATAATCTTAATACTCTCTTATAATAGTAAATACTTTATTTATTAAATAATTTCTAAAGTAAGTAGAAAGCTTTCTCTTTATTAATAAAATAATATAATAACTATTAAGACTATAGTCTAAAATATTAGCTAATTAAGTAAACTTATAAAAAAAGAATTAAAAGCTATCTTTTATAATTATAGCTAAGTTATTATATTATTATTTTATAGTAACTTTATAATACTAATCTTTAAATAGTTCTTTTAAGTAATTAAAGAAATCTTTAAAAGTTTAATAGAGATTAAAGATATTTTTATATTATTAATTATAAGTTACTTTATTAGTATTCTTACTAATACGATTTAAAGTATAAATAATCTTAACTAACTTAATAAAAAAGTAGTTAATATTAATAATAAGCTTTTTAACTATCTTAACGTACTACTTATTCTATATAAAGTTATTATTATTTATAAAAATAAAGAAATTAGAAATCTTTATTAATTTTATAATTTTTATAATCTTATATTAAGATTATATTCTTTATATCTTTTTAAGATTTTTATTCTATTACTTTAAGATTATTAGTTAATTTTAAAGTTAATTAGACTCTTCTTTTTAAATCTTATATACTTTTTAAATTTATTTAAGTTTAAGAATTTTATCTTTATTTATTATATATTTCTTTTTATAGTAGCTAATTACTATATTATATTAATTTAATTAATAGATATTATAAATCTCTATATCTTATTCTTTATATAAAATATAAATTATTTTTAGTATAAGAATTATATCTCTTACTATATATTAAGCTAATTCTTTTAATAAGTTAATATTTTATAGATTTATATTAATATTAAGATTCTTTTTATTTTTAAAAATTATTAAAACTCTTTATTTTTTTTATCTATTTTAAAAGATTACTAGCTTTTTTCTAAATATTTTTAAAAGACTTTTAAAATTCTATTATATTAAGTAGAGTAGTCTTATCTTCTAAATTCTTAATACTTTATACTATATTATTATTATTTAGTATACTCGTTTCTTAGCCGTTTAAGGTACTATAAAGACTGGTAATAATTTAAATAGTATTCTTTCGAATAGTAATAGCGTAATAGAGTAATTTTTTAACTACTTAAGAAAGAATATCTAGACGGAGTTAGATATAAAGTAAAGAAAGAAAGAATAACTAGACGGAGTTAGATATAAAGTAAAGAAAGAAAGAATATCTAGACGAAGTTAGATACGAAGTAAAGAAAGAAAGAAAGAAAGAGCTAACTTTTAAAGCTAAATTTAGAGTACTCTTAAAGGCGCTAAGACTTTTATATTTTAGATTATTAATTAGAGACTATTTTAAAGATATTAAAGATAGTAGATCTTATTTACTAATAATCTTTTAAATCTTTCTTCTTTATTTCTTAATAGAGTTTATTTCTTTATTAGAGAAGTTATTTATATAGATACTAAGATACTTATATATATATATAGTAATATCTTATTATAAGGGGTTTTTCTTATAGTTAATAAGTTCTAGGTACGAATAGTTTATTTTATCTATAAATAGACTATACTCGGATATCTAATAATTTAATATTAAAACGTCTTTATAATAGTCTTAATAATAATTTTCTTTTACTATTTACTTATTAATATAAATAAAAGAATAGATAATCTAATTATAGTATTAAAATTATATCTAGAGTTAAGTCTAATAGAGGTAAATTAAATAAGATAACTAGATAGAGAGTAAATATAGTATAGAAGAAGAATACTTAAATAATAAAAAAAATCCTCGCTAGCCTATATATTAATAGAAATATATTAATAATTAATAAATACTCTATAAGTCTAATATATAGCTAGAAATCTAATATATAGCTATAAATACCTAATTTCTAGAGTATATTCGTAATAGCTTCTAGAATAATAAAGATACTTTTTCTATACCTAAAGATTTCTATACTTTAAATTTATTTCTTAACTTCTAGTTCTTTATATTAAATTCGTATTAGAGTATTTTTCTAGATCTACTAAGTTCGTTCTTAAATCTAATTAAGTTAATTCTAAAGCTATTTAATAATAAGCTTTATCTCTCGATTCTTCTTAGTAAGAGCTATATAATTCTAATAAAAATTAACTCGTCTCGATTCTCTAGCTATAAATAGCTATAATTCTTTTTCTTATAAGTATTCTTTTTAGTATAAGTTCTCTATATCGAAGTTCTTTTTTCTCGCTAATTATAGGATATCTAGATTCTTATTAAGATCGTCTATTATTCTTCTAATAAATTAATTCGCTTAGATACCTACTTAGATACTTACTTACTTAGTATATTATTCTTACTTAGTATTCTTACTTAAGACGTTAGAAATTTACTCCCGAATTACTGGACGTAGCCTAGAAGAATAACTAGAATTATATTAAGAAGTAGATATAGAACTAGAATAATAGTATAAATATCTAATATAAATAGAATTCTAGTTATAAAGAAGAAAGAGTAGCTAGCTAGAGAAATATAAAGAAGTTATTAATAGTACTAAGGCGCTAGCGAAGAAGGCTAGATAAGAACTAGTAAGAAAGATCTAGCTAAATCGTAATAAATACGTAAATTACTAGAAGCGCTTTTAAATAACGACCTTAAAGTAGAAATATCTAAGGGCCTCTTTTAGAGACCGCTTTAGAGGCTTTATTCGGGCTTTCGCTCTAGATAATCTAGCCGAGCCAGCTAATCTTTATATACTCGTAGAATACTTATAGCTAATAAGCTATAGCTATTAGTACTACGATATCTATATATAGCTATAGCTACTCTATCTACTATTAACGATACTCTAGAATATATACTATAATTTATTCTCTTTAGAATCTAGTTTAAGGGCCCCTAGTAAGGAGCTTTATTAATATAGGAAACCCGGCAAAAAGTTTTAATAGGGTATTCGAATAAGAATACATTGGTATCGATCGAACGCCGTAACTAGCTACCTACCCAAGCACGCGGGTGACAGAAAAGCCCGGACACTTGAGAGTCTGAATATCTACCACAACTTGTCAACGAAAGCTTTTAGCAAAAGATCTTTGCGGTAAAGTATAAAGAGAAAAGTAAGATAAACAATTTTCAAAGCAAGTACTACTTTATTAGAATAATATTGTACAAGTTATTCGAGTTGACAAGGTGCGATAATTGCTTGGCGTGTCCGGGCTTTTCTGTCACCCGCGGTGCCAAGGACCTAAGTATTTTGGTACACGCGCCAAAATTTGCACTGCCTAGCGTGCTAGGGTAGAGACCGTACAGCTTCTATAGCACCAACAATGATATGCGGTATTCGGCGGCACCCTCGACTTGGATGTTGTCTTTCTGGCTGGCCTCGGAAAACGACTTTGAGACAAACCATACGTGGGTCTGGTCATCACAGGCAACGCCTATACACATCACATGCCAAAGAGCATGTAATATTCTCCGGCATTCAGCCCACGGGCGTTCCTCATCTGGGGAACTATCTAGGTGCTTTGCAGCAATGGGTTCGACTGCAAAATGAAGCCTCCTCTTCTACTCGTTTGCTCTACTCCATCGTTGACTTACACGCCATCACGATACACCAAGATAGAGATCAGTTACGGAGGTGGAAACGAGAGACGTTAGCGACCCTCTTGGCTATCGGCTTGGATCCCGAGCGATCTACCATCTTCTATCAATCTGCAGTATGTTTTGATGGAACGACAATGTTTTGTGTTGGCATATACCGACCGAGAATTTGCAGGTTCCGGAGCACGCAGAGTTGATGTGGATCTTGAGCTGTACAGCCTCTGTGGGATATCTTTCTCGCATGACACAGTGGAAGGTTTGTTGAGACGGGAGAGATATGTAGAGAAAAGATCTGTCTACCTTGACTGATGATCTGCAGAGCAAGCTCACCCTATCAGACGAGGTATCCGCGCCAGACCCTACGACCACAAAAGCAAGACTTAAACTCGGGCTTTTCTCCTATCCTGTGCTGCAAGCCGCGGATATCTTACTCTATGGGTACAGCTTCTATCATCGGTCGGCATTTCCTTTGCTCACCTTTTCAGCGCAACTCATGTTCCTGTAGGAGAGGACCAAGTACAGCATTTAGAGTTTGCCAGACAATGCGCTGATCAGTTCAATGCTACCCACGGGGAGATATTTGTGAAACCACAAACCATATTATGTACGTCAAGCCACTGATCGTCTATGTTTTGGCTTCTCTTCTAAACTTTGCCAGCATCTGCGAAGCGTATCATGTCACTCAAGGAGCCACATCTTAAAATGTCAAAATCGCACCACGACTTTCGATCACGGATTCAAATTAATGACGCCCCAGAAATCATAGCTGACAAAATCAGGCTTGCATTGACAGATTCAATGACAGGCGTGTCCTATGACCCAGGACATCGGCCTGGTGTTTCGAATCTCCTGACCATAATGTCTCGCCTTGATGAACAAGGCAGAACGGTGGAGGACCTCGCTCAAATCTACAATACTATGAGCATGCGACAATTCAAAGCAACAGTGACCAATACTATCTCTGAGAGCTTAACGAATATTCGAGAAAGATATAATCATATCATGGATAACCTTGAGACTCACTATCTAGATGATATTGCCATCAAAGGCTCAAATACGGCCCGACAGCAAGCGAACGAGATGATGTCCGCAGTACGGCAAGTGACAGGCTTAGAACGCGCAGGGAAAGCACTGGAGAGGGTTTGAGTCATGCGATGAAACAAAGAGAGAGCAGGTCACGTATATAGGGAGAATAATCTAAGTGGGTTAAACATTTAACGTCCTATCAGACTATCATCATGCATAAATACTAGCGTACCACAATGCCTCGCTAAGAACCTTAATACCAATTCTTAGCTAAGGCTCTACTTTCGAATAAGTCTGAAAATTTACTCTCGTCTAGCGAGAGATAGAAACTAGATCGAGCTGTTAGAACTATAACTAGATTAGATTAATAGTAGTATAAAACGAATAAATTAAGTCTAAGAAGTAAAGACTATTTTATATAGAATATAAGAAGAAAGTACTAAGATTAAAAGACGTAAATTCTAAATAAAATAACTATTAATCTAGAGTATTACTATCTTTATAAAGAACTATCCTCTCTATATAAATTCTTAAAGAAATATTATTATAGAAGAATTTAATAAGTAGCTAAAGAATAAATTAAAAGCTATATATAGTAAAGTCTTTTATAGAGATAAACGGAGACGCTAGTATATATATAGCCTAGCCCTAGTCTAGGCTTCTCTAAGACTTCTTAGAAAGTAGCCTTTATAGAAGACTTTCTTAAGTTCTAGACTTCTATATTAGATATTAATAAAATAAAACAAGTTAACGCTCTCGTTAACTAGCTAGCTAGTATATAGTAAAAGTAGTTAGTAAGTACTATTCGTCTAGTAGAAAATACTTCTAAGATTAAATTCTTTTAAATAATAGTAGAAACCTCGTAGTAGTACTTTCTAAAAATAAGAGTCTTATTAAGACGTTCTAATTCGTTTAAAGCTTCTAGTAATTTCTTAGCTAGCTTTAGAAACTACTCTATAATTAATATATATATATATATTAGTTACTTCGTATCTATCGAATTATTAAAGCTACTTAAATAGCTATAAAGCTTTTCGAGATCTTTCTTAATCTCTCTTAGAAGCTATTAGAGCTACTTAGATAATTTCGAGAGCTATTAAGAGTATTTCTATCGTAATTTATAGCTATTTTCTAGTACTCTTTCTATATCTTCACGACAGCTTTAGTAGCTGAGATTAATATAGCTCGTAGTTATTAATAAGATTAATAATATATAATAAATCGTTAATATAATACTATCTATTATATTCGTTTCTTTAGTCTTTTTATTTAATTAGATATTCTAACTTTTCTCTAACTTCTAGTTATTTATTTAAAATTATTTTAATCTTATCTTTCTTAAATTTATTACCTTTAGCCTTATTTTATATTAAAGAGAACTTAGTATTAATTCTTCTTCTATATAAATCTAGATCTATTACGATAGCTAAAAAAGACTCTAATTAAACTATTAAAATAATCGACTAGATACGTATTATCGAGAGTAGCTAAAAACGATATATTAAATATTTAATTTTAGCTAGAATTTTAAATAGATCTACGCGCTATTAGAATAGCTTATAATTAGATAGACTTATAATTAAGTAGCTATAATAGAGTTTAATAAAGACTTTATTATTTTCTTTAAAATTTAGAGATAAATACTTAGTATTATAGCGAGTTTTTATTATAATAATAGGTAATAAATACTAGAGTATTATTAGCTTTTTTTTACTTAGTAAGTTAAAGTCTATTAGAGACTTCTATAGATATAGATTTAAGATTAGCTAGTAGTAAACTTATAATATTAAGAATTTTAAAATTTTAATAAAGTTTATTAGATACTAAATCTATTATACTATTTAAAGAATTATTAAATATAGATTAAATATAAGAGTAAATCTTACCTTACCGAGGCTAAGCTAAACGAGTATACTAAGTAACTTTAAATTAATATTATATAGATAGGCCTTTTTATATAATAGACTAAATAGTATAATAGCGACTACGCGTCGTATTCTCTAGAATATAAAGTACCTCGTAATAAATAGTATTAAATAGTTAGCTAATATAGTATATTTTATATTATTAACTTAAGATTAATTATAATAGATTATTAATAGACTCTTAATAGCCTATTAATAGCCTATTAATAGACTTTTAATAGTATTTTAATAGACTCTTAAAAGAAAGATATTCGATTAAGATTTTACTTAGTAATATATTAATAAGTAATTAATTATTATTTCTAAATTACGCTAAAATAAAAAAAACTTATATACTTTCTATAAGTCTTATAGGCCTATAGACTATATATAAGAGTCTCTCTAAATAAACTTTTTAAAAAAAATCCAAAAATCTATAGATAAAATACGTAGCGTTAATATATTACGAGTTATAATCTAAGTGAAAATTACGCGCTAGTAGAAACATTATTATTTATTTTTATAATAGTCTATAGATAGATTATTAATAAGCTATTATAAGAAATTATAAGTTAATAAGAACTTAACCTTAATATTAAGTAACTTAATATTAATAATAAGTTAATAGATTAATTAATTCGAATATTAAGTTACGTAATACTTGTTAAAATACGAGGGTATAAAATATCTAAGTTTATTTTATAATAATAACTCGGTACTTAGACTTAATATATATTTTATATATAGCTCCGCTATATTTAGAATTATAATTAATTAAATATTTTATTATCTATTTTTAAAAGATTATAAGCTTAGATTATAGAGTATTTTTTAATAATACTATATTATTTAAGCTATCTACTAACTTAACTAAGATATTTTAATTAGACTAAAAGTCTTAATACGTCTAATATATAATTACGAAATATATATATTATAAATAATTAGCTTTATACTATAATAAGAATATATTTTATATTAGCCTATTAAAAAATTCTAGTTAAAAAAAAATATAAGAATAAATTTAATTTTAAAATCTAATAAAATATTAAGACTATATATTATTAGTTATAAAAAATATCTAAAACGAATTATATATTAATATTAATTAATAAGTAATACTATTTTATTTATAAATTATACTAAGTAGATATTTATTATAATTTTATAAAAAGTAAACTTTATCTACTATAATAATTATAAAGTTAGAAGACTTTAAACTATTAATTTCTATTTAATTTAATATCTTTATAAGTATTAAGTTATTTATTTAAACTTTAAATAAAATCTTTATATTATTTAAACTAATCTTAATATATCTTAGTAGTTAAAGAATTACTTAAATTATTTAAATTATAAACTAATTTTAATATACTTTAGCTATTAAAGAACTACTTAAATTATAAACTAATTTTAACGTATCTTAGTAGTTAAAGAATTAATTAATTATAAAGTATTATTTAAAGCTCTTTATTATTATTAAACGCCGTTATTTATTATCTATAAGTCTTAATAATCTTATAAATATTATTAAATATAGTATTACTATATATCGCTTTTTCTTAATAATACGCTATATTCTTTTATCGCTATAAGTAACTTATAACTTATAATTCGCTATTATTATTATTATTATTATAATACTTTAGTATTAATAATAAGTAGAATATAGATTTAATTTTAATAAATTTTATTACTTTTTAAAAAAGTTATAATAAGAAGAATTTAAAATTTATTAGATTATTTTAAAAGTCTAATTAAATAGAATATCTATATATCTTTAATAAAATTAACGTTAAATATATTTACTAGTAATTAAGCTTTAAGGTTAATATATATATATCTTAATTTACTTTTTAAGACTTTATATTCTTTAAAAGATTTACTAAACTTATATTAGTATTATTATATAACTCTTATACTCTTCTTAATATATATCTTAATTCTAAGTATTTTTTAACTTTAAAATAATAATTCTAAATTATTATTAATTATTTAAAGATTAATATAATTTATTATATCTCTTATAAGAATTAAAAGATTAAGCGCTAAAATTATTAATTCTTTAAACGTAATTTTTTAGAATATAATTTTAAGCTAGAATATTTTAATAATAAAGAGTATAATAATCTTAATTATAAGAATTAAAAGCTATTAATTAAAAGCTAAAAAGAGTATTAATTTAAGTTTAAAAATAAAAATAATTTTTTATTTATATTAAAATTCTTAATTAATAAGTTAAATCTTAATTTTTATAGTAATATTAAATTTTTTAATTTTAAAATAAAGCTTTATTATAGATTTTAAGATAATTATAATAAAAAAATTTAATTTATTAATCTATATTAAAAAGCTTAAATTCTTAAAAAAATATTAAGTTTAAAAGTAAATTATTAAAAAATATCTTATTAGTATATTTTTTTAAAAGTATACTATAAAGAGCTAGCTATTATTAATAGCTAAGTAATATAAATTTAAACTTAAGCTTAATAAATATAAGTAATTATAATAATTATTATCTTTATAATAAAAATCGTTAAAGAGTATAATACTAAATATAAAAAATAGAAAAATAAGTACTTAATTTATTATAATATAATTTAAAGTACTTTTAAAGTTAACTATTATAATAATTATAAGTATATTAAGAATATTATTTTTCTTTAAAGTATTATTAAATTAGAATATAAATTAAAAAAATTAAATTTTATTAATAATTACTATTAATATCTTTATACTTTAAGATTTAGTAATTATAAGAATCTTATTAAATTTAATAAAGAATTTAAAGAACTTTATAATAAAATTTATAATATTTATAAAAAGTTATATCTTTTTAAAAACTTTCTTATCTTTTTTTTATATTAACTTAAGGTTTATAAGAACTACTTTTTATACTATACTTAAAACTATAAGGCTTATAATACTAATAAATAGATAATCTACTTATTAAAGTATATAACTTAACGCTTTCTTTAGATAATTATTAATTCTTTTACTAATTATATTAAGTTATCTCTTAAAATAGTTATAGTCTATAATAAAGTCTTTTTTATTATAGAGAGACTTATAGTATTCTTTATTACTAATCTATAAACCGGGAAACGCGGCTCTAAGCGCTATTATTAGCTTAGAGCTCTTAGATCTAGCTAGTATATATATAAGCTAGAGACTAGAATTAGCGTTTTAGGCTATTAATATATAGCTTATAAGCTATCTAAGCGTTTATAGCTATAAGTAAGTAGCTTTAAGCTATAAATATAATAATTTAAATATTAAAGCCGATTATAAGGTTTTTATAATATAAGCTTATATAACTAAAAATAAATATTTAAGAAATAGTAATAATTATATTATTTATCTTTATTTTAATTAATCTATTATTACTATACTTAACTATTATTATTTAATAAGATTAGATTATATTTTTTAAGTTAATTATATTTATTTCTAGCTTATATTAATCTTTATTATATAAATTAATAATTAGTATTATTTCTCTTTTTTATATATACTTTTTAGTTATTCTAAGTATATATTAGAAATTTCTAATAATTCTCTTTATTATTAATAATTATTTTTAGTTAGCTAGATTTTTTATAATATTAAATAGAAAAATTATTCTTTTTTATTTTTAATATCTTTATTTATTTTATATAAGTTAATCTTAATTTTAAAATTATTAATCTTTATCTTTAATAATACGCCTTATATATATTAAAATTAGAAGAAATTACTTCGAATTTTATACTATTAGAAATAGAAGTATTAATAGTCTAAAATAGAATTTATTATTAATATATTTTAAGCGCAGATATTATTTAATATTTATATACTTAATTATTAACTTATATTTTATATTCTATAAGTAATATAATTAATATCTTCTTTAAATCTCGCTTAGAATCTCGCTTAGAATCTTATCTAAAATCTCGACTATTAGAATCTTACTTAGAATCTCGTCTAGAATCTCGCTTAGAATCTTGTCTAGAATCTTAATAAGAATCTCGCCTAGAATCTTAACGAGAATCTCGACTAGAATCTCGCTTAGAATCTCGCTTAGAATCTCGATAAGAATCTCGCTTAGAATCTCGATAAGAATCTCGCTTAGAATCTCGTTTAGAATCTTAACTATTAGAATCTTATCTAGAATCTCGTCTAGAATCTCGCTTAGAATCTTATTTAGAATCTCGTCTAGAATCTTAATAAGAATCTCGCCTAGAATCTTAATAAGAATCTCGATTAGAATCTTATTTAGAATCTCGTTTAGAATCTTATTTAGAATCTTAATAAGAATCTTAACTAGAATCTTATCTAGAATCTGATTTAGAATCTTATCTAGAATCTTACTTAGAATCTTACTTAGAATCTCGATAAGAATCTCGATAAGAATCTCGATAAGAATCTTGATAAGAATCTCGATAAGAATCTCGATTAGAATCTTACTTAGAATCTTACTTAGAATCTCGATTACTAGAATCTTATCTAGAATCTCGCCTAAAATCTCGCTTAAAGAAGCTAAAAATATTAAAGTTATTACGTATTTTAGTATTATCTTATCTTTTTTTTTATTATTATTCTTATCTTCTTTATTAATACTCTTATATTAATTAGTTAATACGCGTAATAATACTTATTCTCTTTATTATTTATATTCTTATCTATATTATTAGCGCCTAATAGCGAAATTATTATAATCTTTTCTTTTATTAATAGCTTATCTCTTAATAATATCTAATACGCTTATTAATTTAAATTAAAAATATTATTTAAAGTCTCTCTATCTTACTATTTAGTTTACTTTAATTATTAATATTAAAACTTTAATTATT
>JAEUBB010000233.1:1077-20235 GCA_018257885.1 Parmelia sp. 050094
ATACAGCGTCCGTTCATGCACACCCGTCCTCCTCGCCGTATCCTGAATATACTCACTCAGCACCCGATGATTGACATAGTCCTCCGTGCCCGGCGGCCACTCATTAATCTTCAGCTTCATCAATCTGGTCGAAACATTATTTGACAGTCCCTCATAGCATGGCCTGTACTTCTCGTCTCGTCAGCCCCATATTCACCCCAATACACATATATATGAGCGCTTGACCCTGGCGGAGCGTGCTTCAACGCATCAACCCGATGTTTCCCCTCAGACCCGCCATTCTGACCCTGCTCCTCGCTGTCCCCAAAATCCGCCTCGGACGGTACAACCGAAGGATAACTCGGCTCAGGCGGCAGCCTCTCATCATAAAGCCTTTTCCATCCACCCATCAGCCCTCACCCCCAAACAACAGCCCTCTCCTCTTCTCTACTCACCACACGCCCCCCGCCTCCTTCGACCTCTCAAACACCGTAATCTCAATGCCCTTAGCCTTGAGATGTGCTCCGGCAACGACGCCGCTGATGCCTGCGCCGACAACGGCCACCTTCATCGCCGTTCCAGGGTAGAAAGCACAGGTATCGTCATGTGCGTCTATCCTATATCTCTCAATGGTAGTGGAAGTTAGAGAAAACCGACCATGCAAGGTCCACTTCACCGCACGATCTTATTGGTTGCATGTGACGAACCCACTCATGCACGTCCGCGAGCACGCCATCAAGCACGCAATCGGGCCAGAACAGTACGCAGAAAGATGGATTTGAAATGCATCTGAAATCGAGACGCTAGCATGGGGTGATAAGCTACGAGTCGGCCATGCCAGACAGCCTGTGAGCGGATGGAGACCCTGAAATGCGTATATTCCGCCCTTGTCAATTTCATGCAAGCCGTGCACGCCGATCGATTTGACGTGTCCAATCCCAGTGCCAATTCGCCATTTTAGCAGTGAAGGCATCGGAAACAGATTTCTCTTCAAAACCAAGCTCATGCTTGCTCGGGTCAGGCCTAAAAGTTTTCCCAGGAAATCTAGACTGGTACTAAAACCCAAGCAAACACTATCCGCGATTAACTCTCAATCGGCCGGCAGACGCATACGAGTAAGCCGGTTCATGGAACAGTCGTAGTAGATACAATCTACTGGAAACGAATCAGATTGGTGCTAATTTGCACAGAGCGAGAGCAGATTTAGTGTTGATAACACCGATAGACTAGCGAGTCAGATGAAAATCTCGCCACCGCCCCTAGAGCCTAGCCTTTTGCGGTGATCTGCACATGCTCAGATCCTACATCTTCGCCAGATGAACTGATAGTCTCGTCCTCGGCCGTATGTGACTGGTACTGTCTTCTGCAAACGAGGGACAGATTAGCCTTTTCGCTCGTAATCTCCAGAGAGATGGAACAACCTTCGATTCTGACCCTTATGCAACACCTTTGTAATAAAGCCAGTTGCTATTAGTGCCGCCGAAAGGAACGTAATTGTGATAAAACCCTTCCGGTACTGCGGTGCATCGACCTGCTGCCATACGAGCAACGGAAGCCACGCTTGGAGCACATAAGCCATTTCGTTCATACTCGCAACGACAATGGCTCGCTCTTCGTTGTCGTCGGCGCAAATCTCGTGCGCCCAACTGAGTAAACCATGAACATCAGCACATTAGGCCTAGAGGGAAAAGTGTCACGTACGCCATGCAGATACCAGATAACCCGTAGCCTGCACCAGAGATAATATAACAGGTCCATCGCCATCCCTCCGGAATGTTCCAGATCGCAAGGGATACGTAGCATATAATGTTGACGACCTGAAGGTCGATGTTAGCTCATAAGGAACGATTTTTATTGACAAATTAGCTGGTAAACATACTCCACCGACTACAATGGGCGGTAGTCTATTTCCATTGAGTATCGAATCTGAAGTCCAGGCATACATGAGCGTCGTAACAATTTGGACAGCATAAGTCGTCGTGGGGTAGTCGTTGATCTGTGCAATGGTATACTTTGGATGCTTCGAATCCTTAAGAAATTGAGCAAACACAGGGGCTGCGCCTGCAGCACCATTATTGAAAAAGCTATTGCTGTTAGATTTCTTGCTCTTGCTTCCCAGGTTGAGAGTCTTCGGGGGGATCATGCTCACACGTAAAGCGGTGTCAGTGCGTAGATATGCCAGGATGTCAATATCTTTCGAACCTTCGCCTTGGTGTACGGTGCTCGCGGTTTGCGACCTTCGAGTTGCATTCTCTTCTTGGCAAACGCTCGATCCTAGATGATAGACTTCAGTTTGATATTGAGTCTATGCTTTCGACAAGGATCTCCTACGTCTATGCTCAGGTAAAAAGCGCGAGACGTCTCTGGCGTGTCTGGGAGGAAAAAGAATCCGGCCAATGCAATTGGCAATGAGATGATTCCATCGACAATGAAAAGCCTAGATTGAACCTTCCGTTAGACTCAGATATTTACTTCTTGGAAAGCATGACAGACCATTGCCATCCAGCATAGCCTCCTCTTCCTCCCAGATGGTATACAGACGCCATCAAATAGCCAGAGCACATGGTTGCAATCGCACTACTGACATGGAAGATACAAGACCGTTTCGCGAGCTCGTCTTTCCTATACCATGAACCAATGACATATACCATGCCAGGGTAGAAGGTACTTTCGGCAAGACCTGAGAGTGGAATATAAGTTCAATGATCATTGATGTGCTGGAACAAGCCTGCAGGAATCACCGTCACTTACCGACGAAGAAGCGGACAGCGTAGACTTGACGGGCAGTGGTGCAGCGGGACAAGCAGAACGTAAGCACGGTCCAGAGGACCTGTGAAAGGGTATCAGTGATATCTGTGTTTCATTCATCATCTCCTTTCGCTAGGGATATACCTCCATTGAGGGTATCCATAAAGACGGACGAACCCGCGTCAAAATGATGTTACTGGGTATCTGCCCAATCACGTAACCAGCTGTCCAACAGGATTGCATGTAGTTCAATTCATTGTGATACAGCCCGAGCTGCTCCTTCCTGCGCGCGCCAACCGCGTAAGTAGGCACGTCTTGAGAATTCGCTTCTCTACCGATACTTACATGCCGGACACGAACGCATTGTTGACATTAGCCTGGTCGAGATACTTGATGAAGTAGCCTAAGACACTCAGCTTTTATTTGCATAGATGGCAAGAGCGACGCACCCAAAGAGGCAAAGGTAAGTAAGGCGAAGTCAAGCTTGAATAGGAATTTACGTTCTTCGGGTGACTTGTCAAATGTATCCCACAAATAGCTTTGCCATTTTCGCTGAACGTTTTCTTGAATCACCACATCCGCTTTATCAGCAGGCTCTAGGTGCTCTTGGTCTCTACTGAGACCCATGCTGCCGAAAATGATAACTGGAAGAAGGAAGGCTAGTCGCAAAGAAAGACAAGAACTCTGGAGTCTCGCTGAAAGAGACAAGGAAAGAAGCTGAATACTTCATCAAGAAGAACTTATAGCCTATGATCAAGTGAGAAAAGTAGGCTTCCAATTGCGTGCTGGACAATCTGTAAAGTTTCCTTAATTGTGAGTGCCTCAGCGACTAGTGGAAGCGAAGGAGGCAGACAGACAGAGAGCATTCTCGTCAATGTAGACAAGAGACGCATTCTAGGCCTTGAGTGTCCTGTTCCTCCTTGCACCGATTCTCGTGAGCCGAGATCCAGATTCGGGCTTGAGCAGACACAAAATTATGCTTCGAGAACCGTAGCTGTTGCGAGAAGGCTTATGATTGGCATTTCATGATGCCTTAACCGCCAGGATGGTAACAACGTGCGATCGGCAGAAGGGTCCAAGAATGCCGGGAACTTGTCTGCAGTACGGGAAGTTTCTTCTGGGTATGTTGTTGTTGTTGTTGGTCGCGGCAATAGCGAAAGCAGTGGAGAAGGAGCGGAAAGGCGGGGTAGATTAGATATTGCGTGACAGATGCATGTTTGACGAGTGCGTTGAGCGACAGCGCGCGTCAAAGACTTGCGCAATTGCGTGATCAACCCCGCTCAAAAATGATTAACAATCAATGCGCGGATGATCAACTTACGCAAAGTGCCAGCACGTGACATCGCCTCGGCTTTTACCCAAGAGCGAAGGATATGAATGTGGAACAAATACCAAGAATGATTTGGTGTCCACATCCCCAAAATCTTCGGACATAGCAACCATGGCTCCAACTGCAATTGACCCAGTAATCGTCGACGTCATCCAACCAAAGAAAGACACACTCGGCCTACCATCAGAGTCCCGCAAACGCCTCGAAAAATCCGGCGTGGACCTGTCCAATGGCTACCCTTATCGCCCGGCGAAGCCTTTGTACCTACAGGACGTTCAAAAGATCCGCGATTACCACCGCGAGCATGTCGACCCTGGCACAAGGGCCGATCCCGAGAAACGTGCTCTTTTCTCTGCCGCGGAGAAAGTCATCGACTTGACTGCGCACATTGGGACCGAGATCGTAGGATTGCAATTGAAGGATCTGACCGACCAACAGAAAGACGAGCTAGGTCTTTTGATCGCCGAAAGAAGTGTTGTCTTCTTCCGGGACCAAGACATTTCGCCACAGCAGCAGAAGGCTTTGGGTGAATGGTATGGAGAGATTGAAGTTCATGTGAGCGATCCTCCCTTCAGTCGCAAAGATCTCGAGACTGAATACTCTTAGCCTCAAGCGCCCCAAGTCCCAGGTGTTGCGGGCGTGAGCGTCATCTGGCCAGCGCTACAGGCAACAGAAAGCAAAGCCAACTTCCGAAACCCAGGGGGCGCTTCCCGCTGGCATTCAGACTTGGTTCACGAGCGCCAACCAGCAGGGGTCACCCATCTCCACAACGACACGGTACCAACCATCGGAGGGGACACCCTCTGGGCGAGTGGCTATTCAGCCTACGAAAAACTCTCGCCCGACTTTCGCAAGATTATAGACGGCAAGAAAGCCGTCTATCGCTCTGCTCATCCTTACCTTGACCGAGATGATCCTACGACTGGGCCCAAGTACGTGGAGCGCGTGCATCCACTCGTGAGGGTGCATCCAGCGACCGGGTGGAAGGCGCTTTGGGTGAACCGAGCGATGACGGTCAGGATTGTTGGGTTAGACAAGGCCGAAAGCGATCTCATTCTCGGGTATCTGTATGATGTGTACGAGAAGAATGTTGACATACAGGTTCGATTTCGATGGACTCCGCGTACAAGTGCGCTATGGGATAACAGGTTGGTCCAACCTTTGGGGACTGAGTTCATCAAACGATGTGGGCAATGCTGATCATTTTTGCAGAATTACCATTCATAATGCCAGTTGGGACTACGAAGGCAGTCAACCGAGACATGGCACCAGGGTCACGGCTCTAGCTGAATCACCTTACTTCCAAGCCGATGCCCCGAGTAGAAGGGAAGCGTTGGGTCTTGCCGTCGACGAATAGTCATCGAGTCTAGAGAGATTGTCAATTGCATGTCAGTCCATTACATGAAGCAGCAGATACGATACGATACGATGGTGATGTCGTAACCTTTGGGCGGCTGTTAGTTGATGATGGAGTCCTCAGATATACAGTATATGTTGTACATGATAGCAGCAATTGTCAACAGATGAAGCATGAAATTTTCAAGTAAACGAGTGGCGGCTGTTGCATGCCCTGCATGGGCCATTTCTTTCCATGAATAAAACGTGTCAGCCATAGATACAACGTCTATCCATAAAAAGAATACTTCTTCATAGTGACGTTACGCCCATCTTATAAGCAATTTTTCATTAATCGCTTATATCTTCCTATAAATAGGCCATCCTAGCTATAGATCCTTACTAAGTTTATAAAAAAACAGCCTAAAGCGTATTATTCTTAATACCGTTTATTAACTATCTAACGCCGTTTGAAGCTATATAATTACGTTATTTACTAGCAATATAAGCATATTATTTATATATTATTTAGTTTATATTATAGTATTCTCTTTTCGCTGTTTTATATAGTCTTTTAAGAGAATCTTTTAAATATAAAAATCTTATTAATCCTCTTATTATTCTTTCTATTTAAATACTTCTATCTATATATATTTAAATACTTCTATTTATACTCTAATATTATACGTTCTTCTTTTAAAATAATATACTCTAGTATCTAAGTAACTATTAATAATTAGCCTTTAAACGAGGCTCTCTCTATTATATAAGTTAATCTATTTAACTCTATAGCCCGTAACGCCTTCTATCTTATATTAGATTCTCGCAAGAATAAGTCTTATAAGCGAATAATAGCTTCTAATAATTATAAATATATTAAATAGCTTATTAAAGCTATTTTAAAATAACTTAATTTTACTAATAGTAAAAAATAATTCTAGCTTAAGTTTAAATTTATATATAATTAAGATAAACTCTAGAGGCTTTTAATTAAGATTATTCGTAATTCTTAAGAGATTATTAGCGAGAATCTTATTTAGAATACTATTATTTAAGTCTATAAAGGTCTAGGCTATACTAAATAGAATATAACTATAATTAAAGTTAACTATAAGTATTACGAAATAGCTAGGTATAAGGTTCTTTTTCTTATTAAGCTATATAAGATCTATTATTATAAAATCTATAATAAATCTAAAGGCCCTTTAAAATCTATTATAACTATATATCTCTTTAAGCGCGTTTAAATAGATCTTATTAATATAATATCTATATTTAATAATAAGTACGTATAGATCTATTATATAAAGAACTACTTTAATAAATTCTATATACTCTTTTTTATAGCTAATAAAGAGGCTCTTACTATTACTTATTATATTTATATTTAGATCTTAATCCTCGGCATATTTAAGATCCTTTAATTAGATAACGAGACCGAGTTTAAAAATATTTACCTTAAACTTATAAGACGATATAGAGTTAAGATTATTAATAATTAATCTAGAACTCTACGAACTTAGGGTCTAATTAAATAGGCTAATAATATTATTAAGACTAGAATTATATTTTAGAAATAAGAATATAGAAGTATCTATTAAAGTAATAATCTAAAGATATATATATATATAATTAATTTAACTCTTTTTTTTTTCTTTTTTTCTTCTTTAATTTTTAATATTAATATATTTTAAATCTCCTCTAATTTCTACTTATCGTATACTAAAAAAAGGGTATTCTAGAGATATATAACTATTTTTTCTTATTTGCGATAGAAGAAATATTAAAGTTAACTTTTTTCTTTTTAAGAAATTAGTTTATAGCTTAATAGTACTTATTATAGAGCTACTAAGACTATTTTATATAAAGTCATCTTTAATAGAAAGTCTAATTATAGATATACGCCTCTTAAATTACGTTAAATCGATAAAAATAAGATTAAGAATTAAGAAATTAATAATAAAAAGAATATATCTCTTATTTATAAAACTATAAACTAAGTAGCTATAGAACGATATATTTAATAATTATTTAAGATATCTAACGCGGATAAGAATCCCGAATACTAAGAGAACTTTATATATAATCTTATTATATAGAAAAATCGATCTCTAGCTAATAATATTATAAATATAAGAGAGAAGAATATATCTAATATAGTAAATTCCTCTATACTATTAAATTCTAAGTTAAAAGAGAGTCTTTTAATTAATCTTAACCTCCTTTCTTCTTATTTAAATAGGCTTTATATCGAATAATAGCTAGAAAACTAAGAATTAAATATAAATTCTATAAACTCGCTATATTAGTAAGTTCAAATTAATTAATAATATATTAATAAACGTTCGAAATAATAGTATAATAAATAACATTAAATAACTACGTTTAATATAAAGAATTAAGTCAGTATTACTATACTAGCTCTAAATCATATATTTATAAATAATAAATAACTCTTTAGAAGAATAATTAGAATTAAGAAGAACTTTAATAGCTATTAAATTCTTATTAAGTATAGAGTTCTAGATTATAATTATTCTATTTTAGAGTTAAATCCTCTATCTAATTATATCGATATTAAGATCTTAATCCCAGTATTAACAGCTAGAGTAACTCTTTATTATTATACTATATAAAAGAATACTACCGAGAAGATTCTAATCTATTATAACTATTATAATTAGAAGACTTAGTATTCTATATATTAATATATATATATTAAGATAGAGACTAAGTATTCTATTACTTATTATAATAATATAAATTAGAATAATATATCTAACTATTTAAATATCTTATCTATAGTAATAAGAACTTAGCGAGACTATAGAATATAAGATCGAGATCAGATAGCTAAGAAGGCTAAGCGATAGCGATATAATATAGCTGAAAGATAGATAGCTAGTAAGAGAAATAATCTAATTAATAAGAGGGCTAGTAAAAAAGAAAGTAGATAGATTATATATAAATAACATTATAATATCTATAGATATCACGATTATTTATAAGAAAGGACTTTATATTGATAGAATTTAGCCTATAAGATAAGTGTAATAACACTATAAAAGAGCCTTATTTTCCATAGATATACGTTACATCCATGGATATTCATAGTCCATGGAGGGCATGCAACACGGCTAATTATGTGACGTCATTTTCCTTTTTTTTTTCTCCGCGCCGATACCTGGCGCCAAGGCTTGGCGGACCAGAATCAGGAACCAACACATCACTCTTATCAAAGTACAACGCTGTAATAGTCCCGTTGAGAGCCGCACCCATCCCACAATCAACACTGCTCCCTAGAAAAGAAGGGTCTGTTTACAGATTGTGGTTTGAATGTAAGAGAACAATTGACAAGTATGCAAAGCGTAATATGAAATGGAACGGACCAGAGCACAAGCAATAAACATTATGATATTAATAATCCTTTTCACTATGTACAACATCCCCACCATATCCCCAGCCCGAGCCCCAGAACGCCAGTCGCGATGCCACGAGATGCTCTCTTAGATTGAGTATCGACCCCTCCTTCCAATCCCTCCCATTTCCCCCAATTTGCTGAAAACCCTCCCGAATCGCCTACACCTTCCTCGTGATCCCCCTGACCCAATCCATACTGCCCCTTTTGCCCTCGCCAGCCCTGCCGCTAGGCGATGCGTGGACCGTGGAGCTGTTGTTGCGTGCGGCGGACGACGAGTTGATGGCCGAGTGGCCGGAGTGGGATGCCTGGCTGCCGCGCTTGCTGGAGCGGGCCGGAGCGAGGTACTCGAAGATGAGGGCGTCGGACATTGTTGGTGTGTTAAGTGTGGTTTGGTTGTGTAGTAGGTAGTGGTTTGAGGTACTTGCTGATGATGATATTTATCGAAGGCTTTGTTTAAAGACTTGGTCTTTAGTAATTGAGGTAGAGTGTTTGTATGTTTAGACTGTGTAGATGTGTTGTTGTCTGGAGAATGTCAATTGGAAAGCGCGAGCATTGCATCCTTATATATTCCATTGTCTTGCTGTGCCGTGTCCACGAATGAGAAATTCTCATGCCCATCGCATGAGCAAATGAAAATTTTCTTCACCATTGGTCATGATATGACGTCGAATAGAATATTTTAGAAATATCAGATGTTGCAATGACGAAGAGTCAAGGTATAATATTTGAGAAGATGAAACCATTAAAGACTTAATAATATCTACTGGCTCCAGTTGCCGTTAACTGATGTGCTCTGCACCAACATGTGTACTACTGGTGCAAATTTTGCCCGTCATGAGTCATCTCAGCCGATGCCAGCCGGATGCCAGCCGATGTCGGTCTCTTAGACCCGCGCTAGATAACAGCCAAGCCACTAGACCCTTTCTTGTTTTTAATTTTCAAAATTCGCTTTGCCGAGTAAAACGCGCTAGACCTAATTGAGGGTTGAGATTCGTGAGCGTCGGAAAATGTTCATTTCTATGTGCTGACAAGTCTTTATCCAAAAGTTGGCTCTTGCCGCCCTGAAGACTACCCTCTTCAAGGTAAGGCGTGAGCCTGAGAGTGAGCCTGGGAGTGAGCCAGGGGTCAATCAAGATGAGCTGTAGGTGCGTGTTATAACTTACTCGTGAAGACACATAGTGTTGGTTGTTGAGCGTTCTCCGAAGATAGGCCGCGTAAGCTTTTGCACAAGCCGATGCTTCTTTCAACCAACTAGGAGAATCTGCTTACAATCTAAGTATTACATGATACTGCACAGTAGATAAGATCGTCGAGATCAGTGCCTCAGCTGATCGTTAAGTTGATGAATACAAAAAGTCATTCTCTGACCGAAATCCTGGGAGAATTTAATTCTCTTGTAACTTTGATCCACGCCTCGATTACTCGCGTCAACCGCTGCGATTCAGAAAAGAAGGTCTATATGAAAAGAATTAAGAAGTAGAAATAAACCTCAACTCTTTTCTAGAAAAAAGAATGGTTTGTAGTACCGTAAGCTTTCGAGAGTGCACAGTCGTATCGATTTGACAAGCAATAATCAAATCCTTCAGGTTAGTCATTGAGCCAGGACTTAGACTCCGCACTGATCATCATGTGAATTATTACTCCTAATTAGTGCTCTCCCTCCCAACGAATGAAGGCATACTCAATTGTAACGTCAGCCCAAGTAGATATATAAATAGATAATTAGGCTAATCCTATACCAGGGTTAGCAGGCCTTAATAGACCTAGCAGTATACGTAGCTAGCCTAGCTAAGCTATATAATATACTTTAGCGCTAAAAAACTCTTATATCTAAGCGATATAGATCTAGAGTTAAGATAGCTAGCTAAATTAGCTATATATATAGATATAGACGAATAGAAAAGAATACTATAACTTTAAAAAAGAATAATTTAAATAAGAAGCTATCTAGTAATAAAAGACTTATATAAATAAAGCTTTTAAACTATATATATTCTTTATATAGACGTATAGCTATAAAATAGCGACTAGATTATAAGACTTACTAATTAATAATTCTATTATTACGATTAATACTCTTCCTCTTAATAAATAAAGGTATACTTAATTATAATATTAATCTAAATAGATATATAAATAGATAATTAAGCTAGTTTTATATTAAAGTTAGTAGATCTTAATAGATCTAATAGTATATATAGCTAGTCTAGCTAGACTATATAATATACTTTAATATTAAAAAACTTTTAAATACCTTATATAATATTATATAGAGAATAGAGATCTTATAGAACGATCTAGCGAGTATTATTAATACTAGCGCTATAGAGAAGATATATACTAGTATTAATATAATACTAGAAGTATTTATAATAGATAAATTATAATATAAAGATAATAGCTATTTAATTTTTATCTACTAAATAGCTAAATCTCTTTATTACTTAGTCTTATAAGTCTAGCGAATATTACGACCCCTCTATAAAAGAAATAATCTAAATAATAATCTTTAATATAAAGAAATTTTAGTAATTAATAAAGACTTTTTATTACTAAATTTTTAATAAATAGAACGCCTACTATAATTTTAAATAAAGATATATTTAAAGTAGTAAATTATTTTTAAAAGAAATAATCTAAAGTTTTAACTAAATAAGTATTATCTTCTAATATAATAATAATTAGAATAATTCTTTATTTAAATAGATCTATTTTTAATACTAGTAGCGTTAATTTAAGATAATCTTTATATAGTATTATAAAGCGATATATTAGAAATTAATAATTAAATTTCTTATTATTATAATCTTATATAGAGTAGATAAACTTACTTATTTTAAAAAAGATAGCGAATATAAGATAAAAGAATATATAAAGCGTAATCTTTAATCTATTAAACTAATTAAATTAAGCTAGAATTTATAAGAGAATGTTCTTAATAATTAGATATCTTTTCTTAATATTAGTTTTACTATATAATTAGTATATTCTCGCTATAATACGCTTTAGTTATATATTATAAAATATAAAAAGATTATTAAAACCTATATTAATATAGATTAATTATATATTAGTAAAATATAACTTTACGATCTTAATCTTAAATTATTAAGTACTAAGTAAAACTATCTAACTCGCTAATAAGTTAATAGTAACTAGAAAGAGCGGCTAAATAGCTTTAAATATATAATAATAGCTATAAAACTTAATAGAAGTCTTATATATTTTTTATATTTTTAAGATAAGTTCTTACTATAGAAGATATATAATCTCTTTAAATAAGATAATTTAATTATATTAAAAATTAAGTAGATCTTACTTTATATAAGAAGAGATATAACTAAATAATATAATTATAGAAATATATTAGCTATTTTTTAATAGTAAAAATAAGATAAATTATTAGCTAATTAATTAGTCTTCGTTAGAATCTATATAGAGATTAAGATAATATTATTCTTAGCTATAAATATAGCTATATAATATAGCGATATTATAATTAGCCCTTAAATAAATAACTTCTAAAGGCTATAAATATAAATATTATTATTATAATAAAGAATTAAACGCGATTTTAATAGCCTATTTAGCTATAATTAAATAGTATACTATATAGTCTTTATTTCTTTAAATTATATATCTTTATAATAATTATATATAGCTACGCGTATACTAAAAATATTTTAAACGGACTATAAGAGATCTAAGTATTTTAGAATATAATCTTCTATTCTAAACTTTTTTAAAGTATTTATTTATACGTATTAAGTTAGATAGCTAATAATATAATATAGTAGCTATAGATTATTCTAATTTTTTAAAAAGATATTTTATTACTAAAGATTAGCTCTTATATAAGATATAATATATATAGTAGCCTTTAGTCTATATAAGGCGTTAAAAAGTCGTCTTAAAAAGACTCTTTCTAAGACTATAATTTTAATAGTAAATAATAAGAATTTAATAGCTAACTTAAGCTCTTAATATAAGGTAGTAGTCTATTTTAAGAGGTTTTTAATTATATTTCTTACTTTAATTAGCTTATTTAGAGATAGTCTTATCTATATAAGTATACTATTAAATTCGATTTCTAGAAAATTAGCTATAATATCTATAACGTCTTTAAAATAGTTAATTTTAACGTCTTAATTTTTATATAAATTATTAAATTATTAGCTATATAGAACTATATTATTACTAGATATAAGAATAGTAAAAAATTATTTAAGTAGTATAATATTATAATCTATAATAAAATAGCTACTATAACTTAATTAATTATTTTAGTAAAAAGATTAAATATAAATAATAATATATATAGATTAAAAGAAAGATAGTATTCTATTTAATAAAGATTATTATAGTAGAAATCTAGTAGCTATTAATTAAATATTATAATTAAAATATAATAAAAAGTATCTTTAAAGTCTTATTTAATAAATATAACTCTCTAGTCTTACTATAATAGCGTATTAATTATATTATTATATATAGTATATTTTAAAGTACTCTACTTTTAAGAAATATCGTTATTAACTAAGTTATTATATAGAAATAAGAGATTATAAATTTATTTTTAACTATTATTATACTTTAGAATTAATTTTAATAGTAAATAGATATACTAAGACTATATTTAAGAATCTATTTAAGTTAGATAATTATATTATAATTATTTTTAAAGATCTACTATTAATATTTTAGATACTACGCGTATAGATTAATAATTTTAATAATTATAATACTAGATTTAGTTTTAATAGCCGATTTTTATACTCTTTTAAATAATCGTTACTAAGATCTTAGTAAAGATAAGATCTAAATAGATTTTTATTTAAAAATATTAATTATCTACTTATAAGAGATTCTTATAGAGTAGATTAGAATTTAATAGATTAAATAGTATATATAAAAATCCTTCTAATATATATAATAATAAAAAGAATATCTATAAATACTCTAAAAATTAGTTAATCTTTAATATTTAATTTTTTAATAAAATTTAATTAATAGCTAAGTAGATCTTTAAATATATATTTAATAAATAATTTTATTAATAATTTAGATAGATATAGCTATATTTATAGTACTTATATATATAGCGTCTCTTATTAAAATTATAATAGATAAATAAATTCTTAAAAGAAAAGAATTTTAGCTAAATAGAGTTACTAAAATATAGCCTACTATTAGCCGTTAAAGATAATTTATAAATAAGAAGATTATTATAATATTTATTCTTAATAGACTATACTATAGAATTATCTTATATAGTAATAATATAAGTAGTTATAAAGATATAATTATATACTTAAATAGAGTTAAATTTATAATAAATTAATAACTTTATTAGATAAATACGATAATTTAATAAAATCTTCTATAGGCGTAGAGCTATAATTAATACTATATAATAATAAATAGCCTAGCTATATACCTCGAAATAGTATAAAAGATATACTATCTTATTAATATTCTAAACGTTCTTATTATTAAGTTAATCGATAGGATTTTAGACTAAATACGTAAAGTAATTAGATTTAAACGTTCTAAAAAAGATTTATTTAAATAGCTCTATAGTATTTATAAAGATTAAGAAAGAATTTTATATTTTTAATATATATAAAAGAGATCTTAGAGCTATCTTCTTTTTTTAAATTAGAGCTAAGTTTAGAGCTATAGTAATAGTAATAATAACGATAATATAATTAAGATTTATATACTTAATATTAGATTTAAAAGTATACTCGTTTTTTCTTAAATTTAGTTAAATACTTTTTAAGTTATTTAATTTACAACTTTTCGTTAAATAGAGGTATTTTTAAAATTACGTTAAAGCTAATAATTCTAGATAAAAAGATAGAATAATAATAAAAAAGAGTAATAATCTTATATATAGCTATTTTAATCTTAAAGATTCTAGCCTTTCTTAAAGATCTAGATATAGCTTTTAAGATCTTTTTAAAAAAAGAACGGCGTACTTTAAAGCCTCTAATAATAGTAATTATAATATTAATTAGATTAAGTAAATAAAAATAAATAAGAATAAATAAAATATAATAAAAGATTAAATAGATAAATAATTAATTAATATATATATAGACTTAAAGAATACTATAACTCTAAAGAAGAATAATTCGAATAAGGAGCTATCTAGTAATAGAAGACTTATATAAATAGAGCTCTTAGGCTATACGTGTCCTCCGTATGGGCGCATAGCCATGAAATAGCGGCTAGATCATGAGACTCACTAACTAACAGTCTTACTGTTACGAACAGATTTCGTCTATAGATTTCCATTCGCCTCTTAATCTTTATATGTCTCCCAGTCCTCCTGCGATGCTTTGCACAACGCTATTCCACATCAGTTCTCGTTCTAAGCCTTCGCGTAATCCTTATCTGGTATCAAGTCAAGTCTACCAAAACCCAATATATGAGAAAATCTCCCAACTTCACTCCTTATGTCGATTTCTATACCCCAGGCCTCGCTATTTCCGAATGACTTGGCCATACCGGAGCCCTGTTAATCAGAGCAATGTGGAAGTCTACCTAAGATTCTAGATTCTGCATCGGACATGTTACTCTTCCCTCTTTGACCCAAGCTATGGTCCTCGGCATTGCAAATGTCAACCACATAGCAGTAGCTCATTGTCCTCTGATTTTGGCATGGCAGGACTTGCAAATTTGCATCGTTGGGTGCAGACTTCATTCACATCGAAAGCAGACACAAGCTGGGCCCTAGATTCTTCAGCGCGATCATTCCACTCTGAGGCACTTCAGGATCCAAGCTTTCAATGACTCGATGACTTTATGCGGCCTTGAAAGCAGTCCAATACCGGGTACTTGATTTGCTGGTGCGGTTTTGACTCGGCTTTCCAAACGCCAAGGCTTCCAGAGTTTTGCAATCGCTAAAACGCACCGTTGTGTGTTTATGCCCGTTTTCTAACATCAAGCCCACAGCCTTCCCTCATCTCCCTATCTTTAGTAAAACACTTTCCAAACCACGCTCAGGCGGCGTAGTTGCCTACCGTCTTTCCTCTTAGGTTGCTTCGAGACTAAATGGTCATTTCCATTGCCAGATATATCGCATACTACGTTCGACCAATCGGACATTCCTCCTTCTGTCATGAATGGCTTGGCAAGGACACCCTTTAGGAGATTCAAATACTCTGGCTAGACTCTACAGCACCATAGACCCATGTGCTTTGCCTACCCGCTCGAAAGCTTTCTAAGAGAACATCCCCGCAATCATGTATCCTATATGACCTTAGAGCCACGCAAGGATCCTGTGTCATCCTTGTCACGTATGTATACTTTGCTCAATCTGGCAGTACTGCGTCCAATGAGCTAGTTTACCGCAATGTCTGAACCAACCCAAGTCACGATCAATGATGCGACCTTTTCGCGATACGAATGTCAAATCTCCTGTGCTATCAAACTCTGGGTTAAACCAGTCATCGATGTCCCACCCAGCGATGACACACTCGGTTCCATTGTAAGATGCCTGCGTGGTAAGTTTGATGAGACAGCCTCACCTTGTCGAGACATAGTCCATCAGATCCAGCACCATTCTGAAGAGAGCGTCAAAGCGATCTTCATGAAGGTTTATCTCAACCGACTTTATTGGGAAAGAGAAGCCAATATAGTGTATGACCGGTGGCTAAAGCAGAACGACGTCATAACGGAGACGTAAGTATCTGTATTTTATTCAGTCGTTGCTTGGTGAGGTTTGAAAGACTAATACCATGCGCCAGATACGACGAAAGCGACCTAGAGTCAGAATTTGGCACAACTCTGAGCGACGAAAATCTTTCTCTGTTCACCGATGATACCTCGTCGCTGTTCTCTTCTAGTGATCACCGCTCCCTATCTCCCAGCAGGTCCTCTGGCCAGCGATCAATGCGAAATAAAAAATTCCCTGTTACGATCAGTTACGGCTCTTATTCACAGGACCATGAGAGGTCTAAGACGACAGATCCACGTTACTACCTTACAAGCTTTTCCCATCCCGATCGTAGGAAGAAGCCTCTGTCTTGCCACACGAAGGAGAAAGATGAGCGGTACAACATGAAATCCTTCTATGGGGCTCATGACCAAAACAAGCGGTCAAGTAAACAGTCACTTCCCAGACATCAAGTGTCTCCAACGAGTGGCAATCAGAGCGACACGAGCTATGATCTTCACCCCTGTACTAACGAAGGTGAATCTTCAACTGGAGGCAGTACAGGAAGTGAAGACAGCGACGAGGATTGCAATGTATCAACACCAGACTATGACCAACTGACTGTAGCATATGCGAAGCATCAGATGATGGTTACTCTGATGGAAGAGTTCTATACCTCTTTTGGCCCTCAATGGCAAGCAAACGTGCGAAGTCATGTTACGCCAAATTCGAGAAGTTCACATTACCAGGAATCCTCGAAGCCCCAAGATGGTTCTACGCAGGATCGGCAATGGGAAACGACCAATTCGCGATAGAGAGCCTTCCCCTAGTGATAACAACAACAATAGCAACAACGGAAAGAAGAGAAGAGGCAACCCAATTGATACAAAAGGAAATAGACCCGATCCTCAATTCGCATGCCCTTTTCACAAATATGATCCGCGAAGATTCTGCCCGAATCTCGACACGGGAACCAGATATCGGTCCTGTTCTGGTCCTGGGTTCTCTTCTATATCAAAGCTGAAGTAAGATTCTCTATCCAAGTTTCGAGAGAAGGTGAAGACTAATATACTTTAAACAGGCAGCATCTGAGGAGAACTCACAAAGCACCGATTCAGTGTCAGAGATGTTGGTTAACCATGAAGAATATGGAAGAAATGGGAAGACATGTGAACGCTGAGGCTCGCTGTGAGCCACGCTCTGTTCCACCGGAGGAGGGTATCAGCCAAGTGAAGATGGAACTTATTTGTAGCGGATGGGGAATAAATTGGGATGGTATATTTAAGATAATATTTCCAGGGGCCCCGATTCCAAGCCCATGTAAGTCGTCACTTGACATCTTGGTGCGATCGATACGCTTTGAATTCTGATCTTCGATAGACTATGAGCCTGAGCTCGCTGAGACTAATCAGCCATCTTCATCACAACCAAACGATGTGAGGAGTTTTGAGGCTTACAACAGAGTCAGATTACCTCTCTTAGTAGAGGCGAGTCTGCGGCCTGCGGTAAATGCGAGCATGGAGCCTATCGAAGAGCAGCTGAGGACGCTCATCGTAGACATCGTTCGCAACTGCCAGTTAGCCGTAGCACACGACTGGGAGCTCATGAACAGCCCATCAGCAAGTATGACGGTTGCAGCACAGCCTGCTTCTCAGGAGACTCATGTGGCTCACGCAGTGAGAAATGGAGACTGCGAGGACTCCAGAGCAGGTGCCAGCAGTCCTGAACTATCTAACTTCGTCAAACCTCCTGAGATGGATGACGGAACTATCCTACCAGTACCAGTGACACCTGACTACGGTAACGACCAGGGTGACAGTTTAGCTCCAATATCAGAGTGGGGCTATGGCAATCCTTTTGACCCCTGTGAATGCTCATGTCATGGAAATGGTGGGCTCAGTAGTACCCTTGGCAGTATGCTCCCTATGAGGCCAGGCGTATGCGCATACACTGACTCCTGGTCATAGACTTTGTCTGCGAGAGATGTACTGCTAACCACTTCGATGTTGAATTCCCGGAACTCTATGATTCCTAGCTCCCACGAGACGGCTGTCTTGTACAGCATCGGAGATAGGCTAGAGACATAAAGCCTGTCATGAAGAAAACAGCGGTAAGTGAGAAGAAGAAGTCAGAGACGCCGATAGAGCATTCTCCTACGAGCGTCAACGAAAGATAGTAGACATTTTCTGAGCGAAGAATGTGCTGAACCTTTAATATCTTCTTTTCTTGGTAAATAAGGTTGGGATACCCCGAGGCTTGAAGAGGGCGCGAGAAGACAATAGGTGGCTTCGACGTAGGCGAGGTTGACGAAGCTGAGAGGGTGTCTGATCTGGACATACTCTTCTTGACTAGTTGGCCTTGAGCAAAGGATTTCTTTGCACAGGCTTGGAGCACAAATAATACCCAGGAAATCCGCGTTTGTTGAAGCCAAAAAAACCCCGCTAAACCCATTTTGTTTTTACATCTGAGTTCCTCTTCCGAGAAAATCCGCTAGGCCCATTCAGGGTTCTTTTCGCGGCCGTTGAAGTACGTGTTTTTCTACCCCCAAAGCAGGGCGTCAGGCTACCTTACCTAGTACAGCCACTGCAGGATCCCCTATCTTAGCGCCACCCAAAAAAGGAAACCCCGCATATCAAGATCAACCCAACCATTATCTTCCTTATCCTGCCAGACATCCCATCT
>JAEUBB010000234.1:4302-14755 GCA_018257885.1 Parmelia sp. 050094
AAGGATTGCCGAGCACGCTTTACGCAACGCTTGAGGCGGATCGCATGAATGGTGCTCCACTCTCTGACGGCATTCTTTCTGACATTGCTTTCCTGGAAGAAGGTCTTCAATAATGCTCAATACACGCTCTTTCACTGACCTGAGGCTCTTCTTGTAGACTTCGTACTTCAGAATGCGCAGAACGTGGTTTCACATTACAGTACTATCACAATTCTTTGTCACATTCCTCGTCTCAGCTGCCACGCTTCCACCCTCTCTTCGTTTGGTCAGCCCCGCGAATCTCTACAACGGCTCCCATGACTTGGTGAAATGGGTCAGCGACGTGACTCCCCACAACGGCTCACATAAGTCGGTACAATGCCTCGCCAGATCTAACGTCACATATCCTATTTACGACTCGCCTCTGGAGCTAGCCATGACCATGGGCCATCGACCCATACTTTCTTGGCAAGTCTATATCTTCCTCGAGTACGTTCTCATCGCTATCAAAAGCAACGCTGCCAAACATCCACACGAATACATGCCCGAGGGCTACTACTACTATCACGACCAACATCGCCTAGGAGCTATCAGTGTCATACCATCGTTTTACAGAAATTTCACCTGGTCTGATTTGTACCTCGTGCTGCACGGGCTGGCGGAATACATAGTCACCGCCCCACGCGCGTATGAGATGTGCGTTGAGATCAACTTTAAAGCCGGAGGCCTGGCGGGGGTTATCTTTCTTGATTGGTGGACTTCAGATGTGCCGGCAATACAAAATTCCCGTTAGATTCGTGGTATTGGATACCACAATCACCTAGAATCGAACTCTTAGGGTAATGGCGGAATTTTTTCCCGGCCTTCACTTCGACCCTCTCAGCCAAAGGTGCAATCCGGAACCCCCTAGGACGTCAATCTCGATTACTGTTTCAATCTTACAGCCCTCGGAGACGGTTTACAACATACAGCAGAATCAACGTTCGCCTTCGTGTTGTCATGCGCGGATGTCCAAACTTTCGATTCACATGGTATCTCGACGGCCGAGAAATTATACAATGTACATAAAGACAAAACGACATATTTGAAACCATCACCACTCCTGTCAGATCTTGGTCTTCGAGTCTATCCTCCCATTTAATCATACCAGAGTAACGCAGCCCAGTACTGCTGTAGCAACGAATATAGTCTCCGCCACAATCTATATTATTTGTTTCTCCAATAATTGCCACAAGATCGGCTAGAGGCACACGAAGCAATCCGAAACAGCGAATAGCTGGACAGTGATTGAATCTGCCTCGGTTGAAGTGACTTTACAGGACACTGATTGGTGACTATGCCCGAGACTACGATCAAGATGCTAAAATAGTCTCCGATGTGCTCGCAAGCGCCCCAGACGCCGACACTCATTCGTTAGCCCTCTTCCTGGGCCGAGATAAGCACTTCCCGAACACGAGATCGGGCAGAGTCTCTGCCACATGTTCGGATATACTTGCGCATTTGGAAACGTCGCTTCCGCTAGAACGGGGACGCTTGCACATTTTGGCGCAACAACAGAAGAAGCGATCCCAGTGTTGTGAATGAAACTCTTATATCATGGGAATGACGACAGTTATGGACGTTTCCTCGGAGAAAGTATCCCGTCCCCTTGCCAAGATGAAATCCCGCTCCAGAGCACTGGCGGCGAAATCACAGCTGTAGAGTCGGCCTAACTCTTCATCTGCTCCCCTCGGAGCTCACTCTTGCCTCATTGTCGCGGAAGAATTCGCGCTTTTTTATCAGCCTTTGAGCCCGTACTTCGACGGCAGATACAGCAGCATACCGCTCAACGCTGCTGCTGGACATACTCGGGCGGACTAGCTCCTCACCGACTCTACTCTCCATATCCACTACTGGGATTTACCACTAGATCCCAACTTCCGTATCTCCCGAGATTGTCAAAGTTGCTGAAGCGCCATTTCAGGAACTCCCCGTGACGGAAGCAACGGTCTTCGACACGGGAGATGGTGGAGTGCGATAGGACTTTTCGCTGCAAGAATGATACATGTGATGGACCGCAGTTGTGACTGAAATGGAGCATGCTTTGTGCTGTTGGGGAAGATGGTTGAGTAGACTGTAGACTATGAAGCCACTCACGAATCATCAAAGACAACTCTCTTCCCATTCTTTCCGCAAACAAAGATATGCAACTATAAATGTATGGGTATAGCTCCGACCGATTCAAGGACCCGTCTGTATTTTCAGCACAAATCCCTTCATCTCAGAAAAGACTGACCCATTACAATCCTTTATATCCTTCCGCTCTCTGTTAAACGAGTACTTTGACCCGCCTCTCATGCTTCTCTCTACTCCATCAGCAACCCCATCCTACATCACAAACCCCCGCAGATCGGCCGGAAAGCCAGCGACAACAAAGCACCCTAGGACAGCTCTGCCTTTCTCGCTCGACATCCTCCGCGGACAGATGATACACATTAATAAGTGGCGTTTGAAAGAATGCTCTTTTATCACGCATAAAGGTATTGTGCAAAAGCTCTTTTATCAGCTACAAAGGTATTATAGCATTCACATAAAGCCCCTTCATCACCTAAGAAAGCCATTATGCATACAAAAAACCATCCATTCAAATCAAATCAAACTGTGCCTTTGTACACATGTCGCTCCCTCCTACTTCAAGCCCCCCTCTACCTCTGCATTTTTTTATCTCTTCGCATCATCACTCATCACGCCTACCCTTGACTTCATTTACCCTACAGTGCAAAATAAAAAAAGCAAATACTGGAGAATGGAACTCTCGTCATTCCTAATCAACTTCTTCGTTTTCGAGATTGTGGTCGCGGTGGCGTTTGGGTGTAGGTTTGCGTGGTCGGAGGATAGGTTTTTGGTGGAGGCGGGCTTGATTGAGTTTTTTGATTTGTTGGATTAGGTGGGAGGTGAGGTGACGATTTGTCTTGTTCGTTATGTTGGTGCGTTTTTGATACATGTGGATTGCATTTTGGTGTTGCTGCCCTTGAGATTGGACAGCTGAAGAGAGATACCAGTGTAAACAGTAAAGTCGCACAGGTCAGCCAAAGATGTAAGAAGGCTGGGCAATACCCATGCGTACAGGGGGAAATTCCCAGTGGAGATTCCAAGTGACCGTGGGATAAGTTGGAGTGTCGATTTATTTGGGGTCCGACACATGATACTTGCTAGGTTTGAGAAGGATATTGCTCTCTAGTCGATGCCATTCAATAATCATCCCGTTTCTAAATGGCGTCTCTTTCCAGATCCATGCCTATCTTTACGAAAGAGTTCCGCGCTCTACTTCCCATGTTTCTACGTCTCAATCCCCATATTTCGGGCCACAAAGATGCATATGATCACTTCTTTGGCGCCATCGGTTGAATCAATATCATACTACATTGTTCATGTCTGATTACTTCTGGTGCATTGTTAAACACTACAATTGCCTCTCGTGCGCTTGGCATCATCGTTCGCATTCCTGGTGAATGGGCGGGAGAAACGAGTTGTGTGACTTTTCAAGGTGTGGGGAGAGATTAATGTTGGGGGTCTTGACCGGGCAAGACATCAAGTTCAACGGCAGGCGGACAGAATTCTTATGATTTAGTCTCTAGAGAATGGGGGAGCGTCTTCGATGTTGTCGTAAGTGATTCTTCATAGCCATACCATAGCACGTGCGAGACCAGACAGAAATTGAATCCTATCAACACTGCAAAACCGATTGATCAAAGGGTTCGACGCGGGAGAAGGAAAGTAGTCTTTCACCGGCAAGTTGCTCACGGTATCGATCCGTATTCTTCTTCGCTGCTTGCCAAGCACGGTGTATGCGACGCCTCAGAACCTCGGACTCAGAAACTTCCCGTTCCCCGTCTTCAATAAGGATAGTGTCATTCGCTCGGTCTTTCTCCTTGTCATAGGCGACAAAATATGCTGGTATTGTCTTGTCATACCCGTTTTTCTTCGCCTCTGCTCGTATCGCGACTAGAAACTTGTTATCTGAGGACTTGAGGTCATTCTGGGCCTTGAAGAATTTGACCACGGCGTCGAACCAGTCTTTGTCTGCCACGGCTGTGCTGTCTGCTTCCACTTCCTCTTCCAGGTGATTGCCAGTTTCGTGACTATTCAGCAATTGCAAAAGTAACGTATTCTGGTTTTTGGTTGCGATGGAAAGCGCTGTCCGTCCAAACCTGTCCTGAGCTGATACATCTGCCCCGCGATCGAGCAACATCTTGACTATTTTTGTGTTTCCGCCTATACAGGCTGCGCAGAGAGCCGTCATACCATCTTCGTCGCTTGAGTGAACGTCTGCTTCAGCATCAAGTAGTAGAGCTACTACTGCCTCATCCCTGGCCAAGGCGGCGTAGATGAGTGCATCTCGTCCATGGTCGTTCTTTTCGTTGACATTACTACCGGCTTTTAGCAGCATATGGACCAGCAAATCGTCGTCTTCAATGACTGCGCGCATCAAAAGAGTGTAACCGCGGAAGTACTGCGGATCCGGATTGATTCCGAGATCAAGTAGCAACCGAGGCACCGTATTGCCTTTTTCTGCACGTATACTTCTGAGCCCTGCCATATAAATTAGAAGACCGCCGTTATCAACGCCAAAGTCTATGATGACTCCATTTTTCGCTAGTAATCTGACGATGTTCTCTTTCCCCTCCAATAGATGGGAAGAACACCCAGCGAGTATGGCGTTTGCTCCCTGGTCGTACCAATATGAGCCACGATCGACCAAGAGAAATACGACATTGTCATTGCGATACCGTATTGCACACGTCAGACTTGGGTATTTGTCGTCAAGATTGCCTAGACTGCTTACGAGATACTCCAACCCAAAATGAACCAAAAGCGTCAAGATTGGAAGGGGGCCGAAGTTCCAGTAGCCAGGAGTGTCATCGATGAGATCGCACGCTAAAGCTCCCCTCGATTTGCGCCTCAGAAAATTGAGTATCATGCCTGCGAGAAACCACTCTGGAGGGCCATGTGCGTGATGGCCCCAGTATTTCCCGGCGTATTCGAGGAAAGGATACTTGGAACGTATTTCATCGCTAATGACTACATGCCCTTCTCCATTTGTGAATTCGTCAGACTCGAAATCATCAAATCCAAGGTATATGATACACGCCTTTGTGATATGAACCTGTATGTCGGGGTCCATGCCGCTACGTTTATCCTTTAAGTAGGTTTGGGTACTGTGGTGGACCAAGCGGATGACACGACTCTCCCGGTCAACAATAACTAATCCGACGCAAAAAGAGACGAGATCGTCCTCAGCAATGATTGAGTCTTTATCTAAATTCGTCTAAGCGAAGTTTTGAGTCAGCCTCGTTTTTCAGGGCAGAGACCCGAAATACATACGTCGCCAGGCTGAATTGCAAGTGCATGTTGGAGTTCTTCCACGAAGAAGGGCCTGCAAGATTTGGAGATCCATCCCAAGACTCGTTCAGCTACTTGGACATATTCAGCGGGCTGAGAGCGAATTCGTTGCATGTTTTGGTCGTACGTCTCATCCAATTCTTTGGGTAGAGATCTCAAAGCCTTGCGCATGCCCTTCTTGGTCACTTGTCTTGAAAGCGATGACATTTGGAGATGAGCTATCAAGAACCTTTTCCGAGTCAGACGACCGGCTCAAGCCCAGAACAGACGATGGTGTTGGACCTTGGAAATACTTACATGCCTTTCGCGTTATCAACAACTTTGGCAACAATGTCGTCTTGCAAAGAGGGATCCTCCCGTGTGAAACGCGCTAGGCGACGATCTTGCTGGGTCTTCGATCTCACATAGTGCTCGAGATCGATGTTTGTGGCCATTATCTTGCGCTGTACTGCATCATGGAATTCACGCTCAAAACTTTTGACTTCTCGCGAGGTAATCAGCACATTTGCAACGGATCGAAGCCTGTGAAGTTCATCGATGAAAGCGCTAGCCGTGGTCGTCGGACACTCATCAAGGGCATCAATTATCACGAAAACCCGAGTAAATTCAAGGACTGTAGACCGTAGCAGGGCCGAGATTTCTTGAGGTTTCGGACGGATGAGTCGCTTTTGATAGCGATCATAGAGCATCCTCAGCCCCTGGGTGACACCCTTTATTCGCATCAATTGCTCGAGAATACTGGCAACAAGATCTTCACTTGTTTGGTGCACTGTGTCTGCATGATTGCAGAAAATGTACGCCACAGCAAAACTTTCATCGTCGGATAAATTTTGGAGGTAATCCACCGAGATTGATGCAAGGACAGTCTTACCAGCACCCGGTATTCCAGGGCAGAAAAGGGTTTTGGCCGGACTGGCGAGCCAATTCTGAAATTCAGGAGAGTCGAGAAACCAAGCACCCGTATCCTCATGTCGTCGGCTGAGGACGTCATTCTGTTTCGTAACAAAATTGAGTGGCGAAAGCCATCTCAGAATGTTGCGCTCTTCATCACCTTGGCTCAACATTAGTCTGCCAATAGCCTGTGATTAAATATCTCAAAGGGGACGCTACCGTTTTTTTCGTGCTCCAGTACATCAAGAAATTGCAACTTGCCCTGCATATCTCGAACGTCTTCGACAATATCTCGAACGTCTCCGGCCACATCTCGAACGTCTCCGGCCACATCTCGAACGTCTTCGGTCAGATTACGAGCATATCTTTCTATAGCAATGCTGATAATCCTGGAGTGGAAATTTCTACGAGTGAGTATATCGAGATCCTACTCCAGCAGTACTGCCAGACAATGACACTAACCTGTTATCCATCTGTAATACATCCTGAAACAATGTCCTCACTCTCTTCAGAGACCTCAAAGAGTCCTTCAACTCATTGTCGAAGCTGACTCCACGAAAATATTTGCCCACGAATGTGGTATCTTCTAGCCGGGTTTTGATCATTTCCAAACTTCTCATAGACTTCTGCAAAGGCTCTTCGAGAATCAATAGTGCTTGGAGTCTGGCTTGATCTTCCTCGCATGCTTGCACATGTTTCTGCAAATTGCTGATCGCTACATTGAAAAAGTCGAGATTTGAGATAATTTCTCGCAATGCCTTGGAACTATGCTGTGAGGGTCCCGCGAGTTTCCTACTGGCCTTGAGGCAAGTGCCCGTCATCTGTGTTGCGGCTAGAACAAGGCCCGCGAGGTCCATACCGGCTGACTGTCTCAAATAATCCGTGTTGAAAGAGAACTTAAATGTGGTTGTGATGCAATCTGATGCGACGATGTCTTACTATGAGCGACTCTGAAAGTGGCAGTTGTTCAAGCGTTCAAAATTCTGAGCATATCAGACTGCATGACGGCACTGATACGACTCTATACGAATTGGGTCAGAGATCAGTTGTGGGTGGGGCTGCCAAAGTTGAAGCTCCTGCAGCTAGGTAAGTGCTCGAAGGACTGACTTCGTCCTCATCGAATTGAAACAGCAACTTTCTCCTGATCAATGTGCTACAACATCCCACGCGCTGATAAGCGTGTCCCACCAAATTTACCAACGAACCTTTTCTCCGGTACAAAGAATGTTGATCGCAGCGTTCCGTATAGTCGGTTTTTCTTTTTCCTTTTTCTTTTTCTTGATGCATCTGTTAGCAATCGTTATCGCTCGCTCGAGATCAAAGCTTTCGAAGACACAGCTAATATCCCTCCCAGCGTCGAAACTTAGAGAGCTCCAACTTCCGCTAGATGAATGCTTCGGCTGGATAAATACTTCCACTGGATGAGTGCAGGTTGCTTTCACTTCTGGCTTTGCGCTTGCACCAATCGTGCACACGCCGAGATCTCTACCGAAACCCACGCTGGGAGCAAAAGACCCAAATACTTCTTGCCGTAATTTCGTACTTGGCATGCTGTAGCCTTGGCAACGTCTTGAATTCTCGTTCGTCGTCTCTAAATTAGTTCATAAACCAGTGAATATAAATAGAGACGAGTCTTACAATTCGCATATGCCTTAGCTGCATGCGTAAGGCCAAAATCATCACTTCATGTAGCCGGGCGTTTGCAGATCTCGAGAATAGCTGAGCACCGCTCCACATTTTAGTTCATCAACATCCAGCCAGCCAATCATTACTCAACGCTGAAATTCCTGCATAGAGAAGAGGATATCGGAAGCTACCTTGCTCACGCAGTACTTATCTAGTGTATGCAGTCCTACGTAAGCAGCCTTGCCAGACGGGACGATGGCAAGACTACAACATACACTCTTGCCTGTATCGCCGAGAGCGAAGCCGTAGAATCCGCACTCCTGGAATGACAGCTCTGAAAAGATCCACACTGCAAGCATGGCACGCTGCATCCATGGCTATGCCCGGCTAACAACTGGAGGGATTAGCACGCCGTTGCACGATCCCGCACGCAGAGTAAAGGCTGATATGGACTTAGGCCTTCACCGAATTTAAGATAAGGGAATATTTTTCTCAAGCCGAATAATCGAAGGCTGATGGGCTCTGCACCGTGAAGTTTACTACAAGATGCCTCAGTGAGGAATTTTTAACCTCAGAAGCTGCGACTGACGCCACGCTAAGCTTTTAGCGCCTGCATAAACCCGTCAAACGCTTGGCAACGGCAACTCGAGATGGAGAAAATCTACTGCACTTCTCCTTCACGGCAGGCAGAAAAGATCCAAGGTCGCAGGATGATTTGATACAGCTCTGCAGCATCTGCTCGTGATATTAAACGCCGTGGCTGTATATGGACAGTACAACTGAGCCGGCCACTCGAGGCTTGCTCCCTTCGATGCACTTAGGAGATTGCCTTTTGAGATACCGAGCGCTGCCGCCCCATCGAGCGCAACATCTACGGAATACGAAACCAAGTCAGCGCAGTACGCGACGCAGTTGCAGTCGCTGACGTGGGACATGGGAGATGGATTGGGAGAAGAGGAGGTCGATCAGTGGGTCGGTAGAATGAGGAGGCTGCGGAGATGAACGTGCGGCAGCGTGATGGGTAGAGTTGTCTTTCTGTTGCGGAGGCATCGCGAGATGGGTGCTGATAGCGATAATGCATGATTCGTAGATTTCGGGGCTCTGTTCTCCGACATACCTCAGTCTAGATAGGTGAGCACCGACTTTGTACTATGCTTTGAACCGTTCTATAATTTTGTGGTGCGTGAAATTGGTCTTACCGATTTGAAATATGAGTAGTCGGGGGCTAGTAGAGAACCCTGGTCAAAAATAATGTTCGAGGCTCAGACTGGAAGTACTATTCTACCATCCTGCTCCAGGCCTCTCCTTCCTTGATCGCCAGTCCAGATCATCTCAACTTTAAGCTGGAACTTCCCTCGGGGTAGGTACCCTATTATGCCATTCACCAGATATTTCGTCAATGTCTACTCCTGGATCTCATGACCTTTCCAGGTTTCGTCTGCTTCAGCTCATGTTTCTGCAACTCCGTCTCGAAATCATCCATCGGCGGAGCGGTTCTTAGCTTATCAAATATCAGGTGTTAGGATAACTCCGGGCGTTCTCAAAGGAGTGGTTTGCCAGGCGTGAGTAACAGATCTCAGGAACCTGCGTCAATCTCTTTTTTGACCCATTTCTCAAGCCCGCCGCAAGCGATGATCTCCTGGACATTAGGACTTGTAGAAATTAGTCAGTATGATTTATCATGTAGGACATTTGCTTGGTGAGATAAGCCCGGAGTAGAATGAATGCGATTATGAACAATGGTATGAAGGGCTGGGATCTAGCTTACGGCAGCGCTGAAACGCCCTCGCTCCATATTCGCCCATCGTCCTCCCGAATTATTACCGTAGACCGTGCGACATCCCATGTGAAGTGCCAGCCACTAGAATCAGCTCGTCAGTCGTTGAGTCTTGTAGATCAAATATGAATCAAGAGGCGAAGAAATGTCGCTTTCGACTCAAACTAGGGTATGAATCAGTAGCAAAAGACTTCAGAGGCAGCTTACGTTCGTCGTGTCAGCAGCTTGTCGCCCTGCACAGGTGTCGTCTGCGGTGCAGGAGGCGGAGAATCTAGCGACTCCCGATTCAGGCTAGGCTCACAAACGTCCTGCATAGATACTTGAGGTGAGCTGTTCGAGAACCTTTCTCTCAGTCTGTGAACCAATCTTGGAATCTCTAGACCAAGCAACCCATTGTTTATCGAATTCCTTGCAAAGATATTTGAGAATGTTCCAGCAATAACCATCGGTATCTTCTTCGCCAGTATAGCTGTTGCTGCTTGTTCTCGAGAGCTACCACATCCGAAATTAAAACCAGAGGTTAGTATATCACCCGAGCGGGCAATGTCTGCGAAATGTTGGTCGAAATTCTCCATGCAGACTTCCGCCATCTTCTCGACTGTAATGTCGTCGCGGTAGGTATACTTGCCAGGATATATGGCATCTTATAGACTTAAATTTAGCTTGTCTTCTCCAGATGAGATGTAAACCATGATAAAGAAAATTAGAATCTCGCCAATAAGACCCGGTAGCGCTGGGTTACAAAAAGTAGCCGTTAACCGACAACTTACCGGTATTGATATTATCTGCGTCGGCCCA
>JAEUBB010000234.1:14812-56660 GCA_018257885.1 Parmelia sp. 050094
TCCTTCTCCGAAGGTGACCCCGGAGAAACCTTCTGGTTTTTTATACCACCCTGGACCCGAGATCTTGCCATAGAGAGCAGACGCAGCCACAACTTCGGGTGAAGCTAAGTACGCTTTGGCTTCTGTCGAGCCCATTCTGCCCTTGAAATTTCCTACGCACAGTAAGCACTCCAACATCGGCATATCAAGTAGACTAATTGGAGGTGAACAGACTATTACTCGCACTGATACCAACCTCACCAGGTTCCAGCAAGCCCGTTCCTAGCCCAATGCACATGNCCCTTCTCCGAAGGTGACCCCGGAGAAACCTTCTGGTTTTTTATACCACCCTGGACCCGAGATCTTGCCATAGAGAGCAGACGCAGCCACAACTTCGGGTGAAGCCAAGTACGCTTTGGCTTCTGTCGAGCCCATTCTGCCCTTAAAATTTCCTACGCACAGTAAGCACTCCGACATCGGCATATCAAGTAGACTAATTGGAGGTGAACAGACTATTACTCGCACTGATACCAACCTCACCAGGTTCCAGCAACCCCGTTCCTAGCCCAATGCACATGCCACACCCACTTGGCAAAGGCGTTGCTCCGGCAGCGAGAAGAGCTTGCCAGTCTCCAGCTTCTTCAGCTGCCAGCTGTTCGGGTATTGACGCAGCAGCGATGTAAAATTTCACGCTGTTAGCGATGCGCACTTGCCTTCCAGTCTCCTTAACAGCATCCTTGAAAACCTTTGCCGCGGCCGCGAAGTCGGAAGCGCGGGCGTTAGTACAGCTGACGAGATACGCTTTATTGATCTTGATGTTCTGCGCCGCCAATATTTCTACGGGTGTGGAGATCTTCACAGAGTTAGGACCGGAGACGTGCGGAGATAGAGTTGATAAATCCATGTGGAGATATTTGGAGTACTGGGCGCCTTTGTCCGCGGAGACTGGGTTCGCAAAGAGGTCATCAATGCGCTGGTGAGAGAAGCGCCCACTGTCTGAGTATAATGCTGCTTCTGTTGCCTTATACCTCAGCCACTTCTGGAGAACGTCATCGATTGGGAAGAGACCTGACAACGCTCCCCACTCTGTTGACATGTCTATAGTTTCCAAGACATATCTTAGTACTCAAAATTGGATCAGGAGAGGAAGAATTTTGACAGAAAATTAAACGTACTGGCGATAGTCAGTCGAGCATCCACTGGGAGGCTTCTCATGGTTTCTTCTGATCCTGTGAATTCGATAGCATGATTCAATACTTCGTCCTTGGCGAATAAGCTGCATAGGGCGACGATCACACTAACAGAATTTCGCTGTCAGTTATGCTTGCTTGAGGGAGAGATGTTGAGTGCTGTGGCATATATCAAAAATAGAGACCACTGATTCTGAAAACACGAAAAGCTGATTTAGATGGGAAAATGGGCTCAAAAACACGTACTCCTTGCCAGTCACGCCGACGGGAAGGGCGCCCGTGAACCTCACCTGGGCGATCTCAGGGAGCTGCCACCACGATTGACCGGTAGCCCAAATCGAGGCGGCGTCGGTCCGCACTATTGGGGTGCCCAGGCACCCGACTCCGCCATACATATTCGAGTGAGAATCTGAAGCGACGACTAACTGCCCAGGGAAAGCGTAGCCTTGCTCAACCATTATCTGATGCCCAATCCCTCTACCTCGTTCATAGAAATCTACTCCATGCTTTTTTGCGAACTCTTCTATCTGCTTGTATTTTTTGAGATTTGATTCCGACTCATTTTGCACATCATGGTCCAACGTCATCACGACTTGGCCCGGATTCGCGATCTTGGAGGCGCCAATGGACATGAATTTGAGTGCTATTGGCCAAGAGTTGTCATGACTCATACAATACGCAGGGGAGATTCCCACGAAATCCCCAGCCTTGACATATTGGCCCTTCTCAAGGCCGACAGCATGCCGTTGTATGATCTTCTCTGTCAGGGTCTGTGGAGGATGAGGTCGTTCGATGGAGGAGAGAAGCGCTGCAGTAGAGGGATCCTGTAGCTGAGACGGAAAGAAGTCTGCGCTTTCTGCTCTTTGACGCAGTGTAGTATTGTATGCTCGAGATGCTCGAGATAAAGATTGGGTCTCGATCCTAGGGTGATCTCTCGACGCGCCTCGAAGCACCGAGAGTCCCAAAAGCCCCGAGCGTCTCTAAGATTTGTTAGCTAGGATTCAATTCGGTGAGGGTAACGACTGACTAGCATCTTGCCAGCTCGCATGGCCTCAATCGAACATGCCGAGCAAGCTTGAAGTCTCAGATTTTGGAGAACAAACTTGCGATGTCGGTTAGTCGGGCTAAAGGCGGAAGATTTCCGTCTTCGCCTTCCTCCGTTCTTCATCCGATTTGACTCCTTATAGATTTTTTCAACCAAAAAGCGCGAATAATCAGTATATTTCTGTTGGCACAGCCAGCGGATATCATACTTCGGAAGTTCGAATATTATGATTGACGTATTTCGGCAGTATTGTTGAAGTGTCCGAGCCGCCAGAGTAGGTAAAAGGCGTTTTCTTCCTTTCAGTGTAGCAATGTGCCGAGCAGATCAGGTAGCATATGTACGAGGCGGACTTCCTGAAAATAGTTTAGATGACTCTACTGATTGCATGTCTATAATTTGGAGCTGGCTCAGCTCCCCTTCCCTTCCGTGCTTGAAAGAGGCGCTGTGGTATGTCGGGTTCTGTGTCCTCTTTACCAATATTAAGTCTTGGAAGATATGTCTGACAGGGGGTCACAGGTGGAACTTGGAAATTGTTCGTGCCGAACAAAGTAGGCTTCGTGAATGAAGTCAGATGTCGCTTGAGGCGATGTCGTCCGTACTTTTCTGCCCCGTAGTAGGTTCATCCCTCAGTATTCTCATCAGGGATTTAGTCCGCAGTCGTCTTGATTAGCATCGTAGCAGGCTCACTTCCGTTTTTGAGGACGTCACTATCATAATACGCGGGGCCAACATTGGTCTGTCACTTGCGATGAACGACTTGAGTTGCCTGTAAAACGATGGCTATTGATGCTGGAGATTCTGGCGAGCGGCATGGCCGTATCTGATAGGAGATTATTTGGGAACTATTTGTCGATGTAAGCACAAAGTAAGTATGCACAGTTTTCTCAGTTCTGCTCAGATTCTGAATTCGAGTCACAAGCGCGCGACTGATTAGCTCGCGCCAAGCACGTAAAAACAACAGTCAACTTTCGTTACTCAGTTACCGAAGACTCGATCACTCATTTCTGTTCTTTCATTCTTCTTCTCCACTTTTGCCTCTGCGAGCTTGGGTCGTTCAACTTCAGCTCTCTTCTCTGGACGGGATTGAAATATTTTTTGATCAATATATGAGCAAGCTTCACGAATTTAGATTTGTTTTTACGAACAGCTGGGCGGTGATACGTCCATCTTTGTGGCCCCAATAATTGCTTCATGCCAAACTTATCGGCTGGAATTCCGATCATGGATATACCGAGGCTTTGTTTCCCTGACGCAACGCGTCGAGGAACTCCCTCAACCGAGTAGTCCTCAGACCCCGATTATCGCGCGGACACGCAGACGTCTTTCCGTCTCAAGTAAAGGACTCTTCCTCTGCTGCGATTTTTTCATCTCTCCAAGCCTCGCCGCGTGTTCCCCAAACGATGACTGAGAAAATAGTCCAGCGTCACAATCTAGATCTGGCAAAAGATCGACAAGTGAGGGCTAGAGATTTTGTCACGCTAAGCCCACATAGATGCATGACGAATGGTAAGATAGTTGATTGTCAAATCTAGGCAAGGGCTAGGATGCTTCAGATGTAGACAGTTCTTGGCCTACTACGTTGAAGTTCATGTCTATTGGGGCCAAGAAGATACACCATCCCAAACAAATCGTGTTTGCACTTGGTCATGATTTGCAGAATAAGTCCGATTCCAATCTAAAAAAAATACGCACACATAGAAGCGTTCGCAAAGGCTCGTGGAATCGACTTCTAGTAAGTGCTCTGAATCATTCTTTCTTGTTTCTGATTGAGATATGAGTGTGTGTTGCAGCGGTACTCGCGAATACTTCCAGAATAGACTTGAATGAATACTGCTGATAGTCGATTTTTATGCATTTCCTGGCACGTTGACGGTATACCTAAGTTGCTTCTACTATGCTATATCGAATGTTGAGCTACGAGAATTTGTCTTGGGAGTGCCTACTAATTGCCGTTCAATCTTTGTCTTTGCAGAGAAATTCTGACCAGGTGGAAACCAGGTTGCTTCTGACTCGCATTCAAATATGTACGGGTAACGAACTTTTCTGAATTATCTCGTCCTTTTCGGGACTGCTTTTTGAGCCGCGAGACATATTGCAGAGGCGATTTGCTTATTTTGGCATTCTACCTCCCAGACTGTCAACCCTCGTGTGGGAAGAGATTGCTGATCTCGACATGTACCAGAGGTCTGGGCTGCTTGGGAACCCCAATAGTCAGGCGTGTCTAATGGTGTAACGTGGTTTCAACTGCCGCAAATTGCTCAGATTCTTTTCACTCGCGGTCAGTAAACTTTCTAGAGCACTGTGTAAGTTCTTGGCCTTACGGTTCCATTAGGAAAAAGACGTGATTGTGGCTCTTAGCGGACTTTTCAAGTAGGTTTCTTTGACGTATACCCCTCTTGATTCATATTCAAGATCGAGTCACGAGACAGGCGCTAGGAGAAAATAGTCGTCAGGTGTTTCATGAGTAGAGAATATTTTCGAAAGGGAGAAGCTAACTTTGAAACGACACTGCAGTAAGGATGAGGTTCTCAGTCATGCGATCGAGTTCACTGGGTCTGAAGAGACTCTAAGAAGTTTATCCATCGATTCTAGACTGACCATTTCGGTCCGTAATTTCCCAACCTATTATACCTTTATCTAAGCCAATTGAGAGCCCCGAAACATTGTCTCGGGACTCCCGCGTCCCACCCCTGAAAGCGTAGTACTGACCTGGATACATGCAGAATATGACTACCGAGTGGGGGGCTTTGAGTGATCTCTACCCAAACGCTATCTCGAAAGGCAATGCTGACTCTAAAATAGGGCTGTTTCCAATTGATAGCGTGTTAGAAGGGTGGTTGCGAGGGTGTGTCCTCCAAATCCCCTCCTATACCCAACATTGATACCCGATTTTTAAGAAGCCATTGATGAATAAAGTGCTGCTGCTCACGCCTGCCTTTTGACAACCCGATATCTGCAGATGGAGGCGCCAGATACGCCAAACGCCTATTCTTGAACCTGTCGACACTATCTCCCTTTATTTCCGGGCCCAATTCAGTGAAGATAGCAACGCCTTTGGAACAGTATGTAAACAGTCCCCCAATTCAGGCAGTTTTCCGAATTGCAAATCTTTTTCAAGCAGCAAAGGCGTGTTTATGCTTCCTATTTTACCATTAGACTTATCTTACAGTCCTATTTATATATCCACGAATACATGCACGAATGGAGGTGCTGACTCGGAACTCTGCACAGGCTGGCAGCGCAGAATATTAAGATCAACAAAAGTTACCTCGTGTCTTGCATGAACTCTCGAGCGTCGGATCTTGCAGCTGCTGCCAGAGTCTTCAAGGAAGCCTCACCCGCCAAGATCCCTGATTCGATGAAGTTTTACATTGCGGCTGCTAGTTTACCTGAACAAAAAGCTGCAGAGGATGTAAGCGGCACACGCCTCTCCATCATATCCCCGTCCAAGCTCTGAGACCTATCTCAGGACGATTCAACCTACTTTCTTACTCCACCACTCTGTCTCGTCTTAACCGGCAAATGCTGACCTAGGATACAATAGGCTGGCGACTGGCAGGTCATGCTCGACGCAGGTGCGATTAGTCTTTCTTCTGGATGCGGACCCTGTGATCAGGCCTTCTCGAACCCGATGAAGTCGGAATTAGCGCTTCCGACCGTAATCCATGATCTGCAAGTCCCTGAATGAATCAGCCCACTAAAAGCTCGCAGGCAACTTCAAAGGAAGAATGGGAAGTCCAGCCGCAAAAGCGTGAGTCTATTTTTGTTCGATTCTGTCCCGATTCTGACTTCATGCTGGGTTTGAGATATGTCCCGAGAGCTTTGACTCCTCGAGACTGCCCCAAGACTCAACTCTCACTCAAGAGCGGATTGCTGACTCCGAATCGTGTAGGTATCTGGCAAGCCCGGAAGTCGTAGCAGCAAGTGCGCTGTCGGGAGTTATCTCAGGTCCTGGATGGTATAAAAAGCCTGAGGGTGTATCTGGTGTTGTCATGGGAGTGGGAGACGGCATCATGGAAGAAGAGAGGATGATCACAACCGAAGAAGCAATGGAAAAAATTATCACTCAACTGGACCATGTTATTAAGAGTGCAGAATCAGAGAACGACATTGCCCCGGAAGCAAACACAGCACAAGAAATCGAAATCCTGCCTGGCTTTCCATCTAAGGTAGAAGGCGAACTTTTATTCCTCGATGCCGACAACATAAACTTAAGCGACAATTTTCCCTTGTTATTTCCTCATATCCTTAAGCTCCAAGACACTTCCTGTAGTGTTAAATCCTTGACCACTTCTCAAGTTGTCTCGTAACTCAAAAGTTACTCTTGAATGATAGAAGCTAACGCAGGAATCTTAGACTGATGGAATATACCCTGGGTGAGTGCATCATAAATTCTATTTCAAGCAAGAGGAGGGATTTGAGACACAAGAGTACTCCATAGTCGGAATTAGGCCTCGGATGCTATCTGGGGAGGGGGACACTGACGCGACGATAGAAAATATACATATCAAGATTCCATAGGCACCGAAAAAATGGCGGAGGTTTGCTTTGAAAACTATGATCCAGCGTTTCGAAATATTGCGCGACAAAGCGATATTCTTGTCAGTGGTTTGGAATTTGGGTGCGGATCTTCGTGAGTTATCTTTCTAGCCCGTTCTTCGCCTCCTCCTCTTATTGTCTGCGCCACGAACATTCCCGGCTCCTGAGACATGTGGTCTGATACTAGTCCTATCCTTAAGAAATAATACTAACTCCGTAATCACAGGCGAGAGCAGGCCGCTACCGCGATCCTTGCTAAAAAGATCCCGCTTGTAGTAGCAGGTACGTCTAGTCGGGATAGGTCTTCTCTTTCTCACCTGAATTTGAATCATGAATCATGTATTGAGAGCACTTTCTCGGAGAAACCCTCGTCCTGTTCTAAAAGGGTGATTTTGACTCGGCAATGTATAGCGTCGATTGGTAGCACCTTCTCTAGGAACGCAATCAACAACGGTCTTTTGATGGTTGAGGTTCCAAGACTTGTGCAAAGACTTCGAGAAGTTTTCTCCTCGAATACAGTTGGCTCGCAGCAAAATGATACATTGGAGCCATCAGAAAATCGCGAGTCTTTGGATTCACCGCCACCTGCGCCTCAAAGTTCACCTGTGAATGAGAAGAAGCTGACTAGAAATACTGGTTGGTATGTTATTTCGAAGTCACTGCTTTTCCATTGCAGCCAGAATTGAGACACAAGACATGTTTTTGGATTATTGCCTCCCAAAACCGCAAAAGAAGACTCATGATTTATCAGGACATTTACTTGGGACATTGCTCGATCCGTCGTTACAGTGAAAGGGGGTAATAGTGGACGAACCTGGAGTCAGAATGTTGGCACACTGCCGCCCAATGTGCAAGACATCATAGCATCAGGGGGACTTGAGAAATGGGTAAAGAAGCAAATTAGAGGATCTTGAACGAGTCCCGCGGAAATTTTCCACCACCTGTACGTTCGCCATATACGTTCGTCTTATACTAGACTCGGCTTGATCTTGAGCAAGCTCTAGCTAATTGGAACTTAGCTGATTACACGGACGTGGTCCCTGGCCCTTCACTCTTGTTCTAACGTAGGGTAGGTTATACTAGTGCCGCAGGGCTTAGCAGGGACTACCACAACTTCGCAACCCCTCGATTAACCATATATTTCCAGAAACCATCTATCTTTTCATCTTCAATCGCTGTCCCCAGCCGTATCGATACCAGGCCCAAATTCGCCACCCGGCTCCCTTTCACTGCCAGCGGCCCGATTCAGCCTAGCATGAACTAGCACCGTTCATATAGACGGACTTCAAATCGAACACAGACCTTCCTGGATGAACCCACCCATATGGGGAATCACAAATGACATCCTGTCCCAATCCCTTACATGAAGGACAGATTACAATTCAGATTTGACCTAGCGCATTCAGCCTAGCGTGCTTCACACGCCGTGTTTAAACATCCGTTCACTTACCTCTCTTTCCTTTCTATATTCCTCTGTGTCTCACTCCCTAGACCTATATCTTGACTCTGACAGTCCCTTTCCAACAACATAGCTCTATTCATTCAGATACACATCACCATATTATCTATGACAAACGTACCCATCAGCTTCTACATATTCCCCATCTGTTGTTACAAGTAACTTCAGCGAAGAGGACAGCCGGCGCTTTGAGTTGAGAACTAAGACGGGGCAACCTTTCACTTTTTGGTCGCTTCGAACCCCGATCCGACATGTTCCTGCGCTAGACATTACATTGTAAAGCGATGAGCTTTGACCCTCCTTCTCAAATAAATATATATCGACTTTTGTCTAACAGCCATTCAAAATTTGAAGCGCATGTCTGCGCGCGAGATGTCAAACCCTGCTCTGGATGTCGCAAACTCATAAGTCGTAAGGATACTAAGTCCCATCGGTCACTTTGCCCAGTTCTTGAGAAGAAAGCGCAAGGTCTCTGCGTAAGAAGTTCAGGATGCCAAAGGCCCGTGGCAACTTCATCCATCAACGGCTCTTGCGAGATGCATTTAGGTAAGCTATCTTGAAGAAGACCGCCATATCTTAGCCCCACTAACAGATTGAAAGTTATGCAACGAGCAATACTTTTCAGATATAGTTTACGCATAATGCTCTCCGACTTGCACGGCCCGGCAAACATTCCGAAAGGAGCTGAGCTAGACGCAAATTTGGAGATACTCCGTGGCAAGATGCGTGAGCATCAAGAGAACTTGAACTTCGAGATTGTGGAGGCATGGCAAGTTCACCGCCAGCTCTACGAAGAAAAGAGCTCCAAAATTTTCTTCTATAGTCTCGAGACGTCGTGGAATACCAAACCAGGGACAACACATCTCTGGGTCTTCTCAATATGTATGCGAGATGCTGCTAGGAAGACAATCATTCACACGAGAGTTAGTCAAGGAATGACGATAAGCCAGCTCTATGATGCAAGTGATAAACCTGGATGGGAAAGCAATGTCCGTGAGTGGTTTGGGGAAAGATCCGATGATGTCGCCCTAGGGATGGAGTGGCATTAAGTAGCAGATGTCGTGGAAAAGGCCCGGGTCAGTCGGGAATGTTATTCCATGGAGCAAAATTCAGCGTTCTACGACCACGACAATCTCTATTCCGATCTACGAGAGATAGGGAGGCATCTTTTGGTCCTCTAACGTAAAAATATATACTCCGATTAATCCCAGCGATAAAGCTAGCATTTAAGATATTTGGTCTTGACCGCTCTCTTTCGGTGATGCATTACTTGCTCTTTCCCGAGGATCGATATCTCATTGAACACGCGCATAACGAAGACGCCGACGAAGAAATGCTGTATAAGCAAGCTGGACTATACTTCAAAGGCACCCGACGAACGAGAAAGCCTTCCGGGATCGAGCTTTACTGTACTCGTGGAGGGAAGAAACAACAAGACCCCAATGTCCAAAATGAGGGTGATGACCTATTGGCATCCGACGAACTGATCAAAGACATGGAAGACGTGCTTGCCGACGTAAGTGCTATCATCATATGTCCTACCTGCACGAGGCTGATGGAAACTCTAGCATGATGAATTGGAAGGCAATTTTGAGGACGAGGAGGAAGATCTTTTCGGGGACGAGCTCGACCTCTTCGATGACGAGCTGGACGATGATGATACGCTTTTTGAGGAGATTATTGCGGATGGCGAGATAGTCCGAAGTGATGACATGCCTTCAACTAGTTTCAGAGACCTTGAGGGGCCCGCAAATAACGTGCCAGCTACCCGTGAGGCAGACCCGATCAAAAAGAATGTTTCTGAAGGGAACATGCAAGTAGAATTTAGCGACAAAGAGTTGCACTATTCCTTTGTTGAGCAAGTTGGACCCATCACCTTATCAAGAAATTCGTCTTGAACGCGCATCTCTGATCTCAAACTGTAGGCCACTCTCAAGAACATTCTCTTCAACTATGTCTTTATCAGCCTACTTCCCATTACTGCAAAGCCTGAAAGCAAGCAACCTGCTTGCTGCGACAGCATAACAACTTAGGATGACCCAAACCACCAACTCGATGACTGTCACAGCCATGATTGAAGAGTATACGAGCGTGCCGGCGGCATAGTAGACGGCCCATATGAATTGGATCCACCACTTCTCCTTGCCTCCTTGAGCAGCAGTTAGAGTAACAGGAGTAAATTCCACCAAGGGTACACGGTCAGTCAGCGCTATGGGCTCGGATGCGACAGCCCTTGACAAGTTCAGTGCATGGTACTTTAGGGTTAGATAGGGCCATCTGAGCGAGTGAGATGGTGTAATTCGCAACGTAATAGTTTCTGTATGCAATGATCAGTACTCGATATTGATGAGCCGTGCGAAATCATGGAGACTTGATGACGAAGCAAGTCATCGCTCGCCTATTGGCACGCAGAGATTGGCACCATTCAGAGTCGTTGAAACTCAAATTGACTTACGGATGCTTGCAGGGATCAGCGCGATAATGAACCAAGTGCAAATAAAAAGAGGATATGGGCATCCCAGCGATGACCTCTTAGAATAGAGTTCCATCACTGCCAGCGCTGCATACCCCACCAATACCGCTAATCTCAAGAGTACCCGCGTTGTAATGCCAGACCACACTCGCAAAGAATTTGTTGGGGGAAGGGCCGACCTGGCATCGTTCTTCACCACAGGGATGAGTCCGAGCGCTCGAACCAGGACCTCGAGAATCATATTCAGCGGCGATGATACAAGGCCAATCTTTTGTTCCGGCCAAGCAATATCCTTCAGTATGAATGGGACTAGACCCATGACCAGCGACGTCGCAGCGAATTGTTGCTTCCTAGCGTCGGGAGAGTTATTCAACACGCAATCGGCCCACCACCAGCACGCGGTATTCTCGGTTGGACCATTGATGAGTAAGAAATCGTGCGGCCATTTCCTGAATGGGGAGTATATGTCAGACGAATGGCAGACATCGCTGAGATTCATAGTATTGCCAACCGCGACGAGTATCGAAAGTAGTAAGAGCCGAAACAGAACGGCATTGATTCTTGTGTAGGTCTTCGGCCTGAGAGGTTGCGACATTTCTGGCAGCTTCCAAGACTTGGTATGAAGTTAGATATTCAGTGCGAGTCCCAGCGTTCTGTAGTGATATGAATACAGAAAGACATATATGTATTCGGATATAGTATTTTAGTAGATTGATGCTTGGGGAACGAAGGAGGTTCGGGGAGGTTCGCTAATTGAAGCTTGTTCGCTAAGGCTTTCCCAAGTACTTCAATACAACCACATCTTTTCAATATTTAACTACTTAGCCTTATTCTAACATAGTACTAGCCCGCTTTTAGGCAACTCGAATCTGATCAGAATCAAAACATTAACATGTAACCGAATCCCCTCTTTAACTTCGGGACAGCCGGGTGGCTTTGCAGCATCTGTACCTTTCGTCATTCAGACGTCTGATGAGAGGGTATTTGTTTCGCCGCCTCACTTGGAGATGCACGGGTTGTGGACGTGTTAATTATTAGATATAGGGTAATAGGTCGGAATACTCTTCAAGCTGACCGGCTGACTTCCCAATCTTGGGTACTGCCACGTCAGACAATATCAGCACCCCCCTGAAATGTATCATCTAAAGCTCTGTTTAGAGACTCAAGGCCGCTTAAAGAAGTAATGATCTGCGCGATTAGACCTCTCGGAGTTTTCATGCTCTATGTTGTCTTCCGCCGAGCTGTCAGAATTTGGTAAAATCTATTGACAGACGCCCTCTTTTGACAAGGGGAAAGGCAGAGACTACCGAGCAGATGAAAAGGCTGAGATATGAGGTACTGGGCTGGTCTGAGCATGCAGGATCCTTCGGGACTGAGCCTTCTTCAACGGCAGGATTAGCAACACATCAAGCGCCAGTCCATTTTTCATTCGCAACATTGCGTGATTAGTTGACTCGTATCACACTACAATGGTGGCACGTCGGGATGGGCAAGGATTGATGGTCTGCATGTGCCATCCTCGGGGAACAGGTTCCCCAAGCGAATGACTTTCTATTCGCTAGTCACAGCCATCAAGCCCCGTCTAAAGATGAGACACCTATCCACACAGTGATGGAGCTGCACTGAGACTCGGACTAGTGAACCATTGTCAGCTGAATATCATGCGCCCTGGCGTCAGCCCCCCATTGAGTGAGGCGTATGCTTCTACGCTAGCGGCATTAGCGGCGCGAAATTGGACGTTAGGGCTGGTCATCCCACCAAGTGTTCTCTTATGGACGCGTATTGTAACGTAAATACTTCTATCATTGGCTCGCTCTTCTAGGCGGCGCGGACCTCGGCACGTTCTATAGGTTTTGTTATATCTTTTGCTTGATGCCTAATTCTTGCCTTCCCCGTTGCTTTGCATTCTTCTCCGTTGCTAAAACTTGCACCTTGCATATTGACGACTTGCACTCATAGCCTGCTACTCTCACACCCTTTTTCCACTTTGTAAGACTTGGTTGCCTAGCTTTACTCCGTTGCACTGCATACTCCCGTTGCTTTGCATCGCAACCTCTTCCGCGTTGAGACCGGTCGTACGTTTACCACAGATAACCCCGACTCAGTTGGTCGTATGATTTCATTTGAACTGCCGGCTTTCTGATTATCTGCAAGACGGTCTGGTGATCAGCGTGCAATTACAGGGCGATAAGGCTGTGAATTGTTTCGGGTTATTCCGAAGGAGTAGGCGAGAATGACGCTCACATGTGTCTGTGCTGTTGTAAGCCGTAAATCCCTCAGTGTGCAACATGTCGGATTGATATTGGGTGTTTCTTCCAATATTGCACAGTTTGTTTGAGATTTGATTGTTGGATTAGACTTGGGAGGTCTAGAGACATTACTGTGTTATCCAAATAATTATCCAACACGACAATGGCTTCGACCGCTTCATCAATTGACGATACCACCGTGGTTTCGATGGACTTATCATCGTTGGAGGGGGTACCGCAGGATTGGAATTGGCAAATTGCCTCACCGAGGACCTTCAAGTCTCAGTCCTAGTCATGGAGGCCTACTCAAATCGTCTTAAAGACCCAAAGATCACGACTCCTGGGCTTCCCTAATCCTTGTGCTATAATCCAGCCTATGACTGGAGCTTTAATACCATACCTCAAGCATATAATTCATTTCTCAATCAGCTGAATGGCATACTGGCAGCACTCAGACGTCGTTAGCTAAATTCTAGCCTTCGGATTAGGAGCAGTCATGGTTAGTTGTTCTTGAGGAAAAGTTTTTGGAGATTTAAACGCCATCAATATAATAGCTTTGATCTATCCATCATAATTAAACATTAAAATCTAGGCCAAATTAGAATGTAGGGGATAGGACTTTGATACCTCAGCGCCCTACTACCACAATTTTCACCCTTCAATCGACCCTCAAAGAAAGCAGAAGAGGCTTCCGCTACGTCCGGTCCAATCCAAGCTTCCTTTCCAGAAGCTCACGGACTTTTAGACAAAGCATGGCTAGAAATATTCAAGAGCCTCATATTTGCTATAAGAACACATCCACTCTCGAGACGGTCCACTTGAGGCTCCAGCTAACTTATATTAGTAGACCCTAAGACTCGAGAATAAAGTTATACAGGGTCTGCATATTATTCCCCAACAGCGGATAGAGCAAATTTCCATCTCCTTACAGAGTCCCTAGTCGGAACGATTATACTTAAGAAGTTTAGATCCGATATGGTAGCCGCTGGTGTAAAATTCAGTCGTATGGATCAGAGGGATATTAGAAACACTAGAAAGGAAGATTTTCTATACGCAAGGGTCTTTCAATCACCTAAAGTACTTGAGCTCTCTGGAACCAGTTCGCAGAAGTTACTCTAAGCTCATGGAACTGATCTACTAGTGGAAAATCCCAGCGTGGTGAATACCTACAAGACCACCCATTGAGTGGGATGTGCTTTAAGCCGATGAGGATTTGATGGATGACCCAATGCTGCCCGCGAGATACAGAAAGCACCAAGAAGATGAACGGTTCGACTCCTCAGGTTCGAGAGCTCTATGCACTAGCCTTTCTATCTACTCCTTTGTGTCACTGTAGCGGAATTCGACTTGATCAGAGGAGAGCATTGCCGGTGCAATCTTCGAACGTAAAACCCAGACGAAAATTTCTGACAAAATTGATTGTCAGGTGGCTTGTATACCTGTCATTCAAGCTCTTACTGTCAGTCCAGGTCTCCGGACTAGCCTTCAAGGACTGATCTACCTTTTCTAAAAGGGACCCACGTGTAGTATTCAGCAACAATGGTTTTTCAGCGATCGAGCAAAGTCCACCGCCTCATTCAGGCAGATACTAAATCCAGCCAGTGAATCCAAAGACGACGGCTCCAAATTCAAGTAGGACCAAAGATTCGAAGGTACAAGGACCCAGAAAGAACGCTGCTAGGACGAAGACGCCAACGAGACCCTAGCCAAAGTTGTCTTTCAAAGCTTCGATAGCTTTGACTCCCGATCGAGTTGATTTCAAGGAAGCAGACGGGCCCACAGATCAAGGACAAGATCTTCAATCTCCTGCCAAAGGATCCTTTGCTTTTTCGATCAGCGAAGAATAATCCGGTTCAAAGATGGCAAGCCCAAAGCACATGAGGAAGCCGCCCAAGGTGCAAGCTCCCAGGGAGAGGATCTTGGACAAATCGCCGTCAAATTTGTCCTTTCGATTTTCTACCAAGGAAGAAAAAGCGTCTTTGGAACAAGGTTCCTTATCTTCAATAAAGAGATCTCTGGCTTTGGTGATCGGTGAAGAAGACCAACCTGGTTCGGAAGCGGCAAACCCGCAGAAGCGGAGATCTTTCGCCCCAGTAAGGAGAAATACCACCCAGAAAGCGCCCACTAGACTCATGTCAAAAGCTGGAAGCCTCACGGCCGCATCTGAGAACACCCAAGAGTTCCTATCTTTCAGGTCTACATCGACCACTACCATAAGACATCCGTTCGTGGAAGGGAGCGGATCTGATACGACCTCCCAGAGTGCAGCGTTAGATAGCTCCAGCAATCCAGCAAAGCCAGAAACCAGGTTAGAGACGACTCCTATGAGCGTTGCCTGCGGCAGCTCGAGGAATCCAGCAAGTTTTCCAAGACCAGTTCTGACTGAAATGCCAAAGCAAAAAGGACCCGCGGGTTGAAGAAAGGAGGGAAGAAGACTCAAGAAGCAGCCCCAATCACTGCAAGTCATCATTCGCTCGGAGCCTTTTTGAGATATCATCACTATAATACCTAAGATCGAGCCCTAATTGAGCACCAGCAGATCAAACTTTGGCCCGGTTCCTGCAGGCTGCCCACCTCTCAAGGCCGACAGCATAACGTTGGATGATCGAGATTGGGTAAGCTATCGCGCAGTACCAAGATGGGTATGTTAACGGCAGCTAGTAATACTGCGGATTCAATTGCTCGAGTGAGGAGGTGGCAAGGGTTTCTGGGGCCTTATTGAGATTGGGTTTAGACATGGTGAGCGCTTTGATCTGGAGCTGTGGGCTGAGAAGGGGAGATGGCATGGACGATAGATGTTCGGATAGATTTCAAATCCCTCCTTTGCGGCATTTTTCCCTTTTCCAGGCGTCCATGTTGAAGTGACAGGGGTTTTCGGCAGGCTGCAGCCAGTAAGCCCCTCGTGACAGGACCGAAATTGGAATCGCAGACAGCTTTCGGTCTCGTATTTAGCTTGCGTGTTCGCACTTCAAGAAGACGGAGTTCATTGTTGAAAGCAGGTCTCATTAGACAACACACAAGCTTTACCACAGATAGGTGCGCAGGGTAACCGTGACTTTACTGATACGGTGGGGTGGGTGGAAAATTGACAACCGCTTTTTAACCACCGCAATCGCTCTCAATTGAAGCTAGCATCTGCGCGAACCCGACTCCTCCCCATACATCCTCAGAAATATCTCGCATTCCCATCCATATCTTCTTTTCATCTCTACCGACTCTCTCGCCCAACGTCCCCCTACGAGCGCTCCGTCCATCCCCTCGAAGACCAACACCGCGCCAGCAATGCCTATCATCGACGCCGCTCTTGCCTTTGCTCAGTCTCGATACTCTAGCTTCTTCGACTGGTACATTACACTCACCATCTGTGCCTTTCTGGCTAATGTTTGCTTCTTTCTGCTTGTGCTCGAGTTTATTTCGGGATTTGAGGATGTGCGCCGTTAGGCGTAGATGATGAGGTGAGGCGGTGTGGTTCATTGTGGGGTTCATTGTGGGGTCATGGCGGTGATGTGCTGATGGAGGTTAGGAAATGATATGTGCCAGAAGCAGTGGTGTTGTGTCGGAAGGGGAGATCTGCTGATCTGATTTGCGATTGAGTAGGAAGGGAATTGTCAATTCCAAGGTGGCGAACGCGAGCTCGAAGGAGTAGTTCCATCATTGGGGGAATAATGAAGATGTTCGCTGGAGGCTTCAAGTTGATGTTATACAGGCCTTGTGCTCGCCGATATCGGTCATGTGGCATTCCAAATTAGGGTAGGCGTAGGGCCCGCTTATCTTACCTTTCTTTCTGATATGATCTTTGCTTTCGGCCCATTTGAAGCCAGGTCCTGATCATGAAGCTCCCCAGCCACACGTCTGTACGTGGCTACGTGGCTATCCCGACAGCTAATTCCCCGCGGTCGTGTTCCATCGAAGATAAGACGCGCAATTCGCAATGGTGTGCCCCGAGAGTGAAGAGAGCATATGTGCGGCTTGCCGAATGATCTGTGATCAGCAAAACAGTACCATTACGTGGGATGCGGTTGGGCGAATCGTTGAGAGATGTTGACGTTGGAATGCGCCACTCATCGCCACTTGTAAGGTGGTAATAGCTACCTGAAAGATATATTGTTTTTTGTTCCTTTCGATCAGCGACGCCATCGAATCAAAGACACCCTAGCTTCAAAACATCAATTGAATAAGATCTCGAGCATGCTGCATTTATAAGGCAGAAATACCACTTCGGATGCAGCATGCTCAGTGACACAAAGAAGACTTTCAAATATATTGTTGCCCTCATACCCCACCAATCTTTTTGACATAGGCTTTGAAAGGCTTTGGAAGACGCGCCTTCAGTCTTCACTCCTTTCGCCCCATCGTTACATAAAACCACCAGTATTTCCCATCTTCCCCCCTTAGACAACGTCTACATTCATCTTTCAATTCCTCCATCTCTATCTCCCCCAAATCCAATTTTCTTGTAACCCCGGGCAATATACTTCCGCTAAAGATAGGACCCATCTCCAGTTCATGATTCATGCCGATCCTCCACGTCTCGGGCCTCTCATCGGCCAGCCACGTCCCGAAAGGAACCATGTATTTCTCCACCTTCACGTCCACCAGACCTGCTTTCCGCATGTAATCCTGAGCGTGGAGTCCAACATCAAGATCAAGACCTAGCTGTGCAGCACCACGACGCATCGCATGTTGCCATTTCCAGTCCGCGCTAATGATTTGGTGAGATCTTTTAGCATTGTAACAAATCTCGGCGTAATCGTGGATTTCCAACCAGCCGCCCGGGAGGAGAAGAGTGGCCATTTGCGATATATACGACGGCCAGTTTGTCATTCCACATATCAGGAGACGCTGGAAGATGCAATCGAAGTTCCCGGCTTTTATCCGTCCGTCCTCTTCGGCCAATTTGCGGATGTCGCCGACGATGTACTCTACGTTTGGTGGTGTCTGGGAAATAGCATCGGATGCATTCGGAGGCGGGACAGGCGATATGTCGATGCCGTAGACGGTGGCGGAGGGGTAGACTGAGCCCAGATGGCGCGTTACGATGCCAGTGCCACAGCCTACGTCGAGTATCTTGGTTGGAGTTCTGAGGGGGGCGTGTATGATCTTGCCTTTCATCAGGTCGGCGAAGCCGGCTGCTTGGTCGTTCAAGCGTTCGTGCTCGCTGGTGCTGGGGTTGGGATGTCAGGATCAGATGAATGTTGTTGGTTCACGAGATGATATCATATATGAGGAGACGCTTACTCGTTTCTGGGAAGACTGTATTCCACGTCATCGTTGGGCTTGGACATGTCTAATGTGTGTTCCGCTTAAAGTTGCTCCTAGGAGATATGGGCAGGCAGACTGTCTAGCACATCAGCTGTTTCAAGCTCGATATGGCCTTTCACGTGTCGACACTTGATAAAGAATGGTGATTAGTAAACAATGGCTGATTCGTCAATGAAACGACTAGTGAGGGGGAGGCACAGCACTTGTCGTATCCGATGCACGGCGGCTTAAAGCGGAATATCTCCACCTGCTCCTAGAGATGTAGTTAAAGCTGATAAGGTGCTCAGGCTTTAATATTTTCTTCTTTTCCGGTTTCTTTGTTCGGCCGGAACATGGGAAGCGCAGAGTATAGGAGCGGGAAATAGCTCTTGCTCAGCGCCAGGAACGAACTTTCGAGTTGCATTCGATGCTAGGAAAGTCTTATTCCCAATGAAGTATAAGGGTTTCAAAGTCAGAGTCTACGAATGTACTATCAGATTTCTTCAACCTCGCGTGTACTGTGTCGGGTAGCAAAAAAGCCTGTGGACTCCAAATTTTTTGAAAAGGTCGCAGCTTATCAACCACGGCAGCAACGTAAAAACTCTTGCTATCCAAAATGTAGAGAAGATAGTTCTTCGAAAGTTTTACACTGAAAATCTTTAGTAAAAATCGTTAATTGTGAAGTTGTCAAGACCTTCGTAATTTGGAGGTGTACAGGCTTTTTTGCTACCCGCGTAGAACACCTGACAGGGCGCTAACCAAGATCAACTAGCACGGCACTAGTGTACTCCGCTGAATTTCAGGCAACTCTTAACCGGAATTCTTACCCAATGCGACATTATATGTTACGCAAAGATGTCAGATCATAGATTTTTCCTTCATGGGTTCCGCAGTGGACAGGGGTTGTTCCTAAGCAACGACTAATTGGGCGGAATGCTCGCTACAACGCCACTGGCATCTTGCAAGGCGGCGAGTATCTCCCAGTGCCTCATACAGGAGAATTTCTCAACAAAGGCTTGGTCCTAAAAGCGCGAGGCTTCAGACTTGACGCAGTGAGCGGGCTTGGAGCAGTTGATCTTTACAACCAGCCTCCTCTTGAAGCCAACGAGGAGACGACGTATGAGCTCGTTCAACCAGCACCGGAAAACACCAGGTCTCAGTACGGCTCAGAGGAGGGTATATTCAAAGCGCTGTGGCTGAGTCTAGTGCTGGGCGAAAGAGATGATCAGCTTGGGAGCTCTAAATATCTCAACTCGTTGTACGTCGTTCAAGCATCCAATAGCAAAGCTATAGCAGATGGTGTGAACATACTTTTCGAGTCGTGGTACTCCATGAATAAAGCATTCGAGATACACGGCCGTGCACTCAGTCAATGGTTCAGAGTATCAACAGCGGATAAACTTAGGCCGGAAAGGGATATTTTTGATCTGACGGACGAAGAAGTAACTTTTTGGAAGATATAATGTTAGTGTCTTTTCACAAACGGCTTTTATTCACGCATGATGGTTTTATCGGTATGGCACCCAACTATACGAGGAAGGGAGATATTGTCTGCTTGCTTCTTGGCTGCAGCGTCCCTGTCGTCTTACGGGAGCGCATTGAAGGTGGCTAAGAGTTCGTGGGTGAGGCTTATGTGCACGGAATCATGAAGGGCGAAGCGATGACGAAAGCTAATGAGGAGAGATTGGAGGACTTTTGCATTCATTAACACGGAACCCCACCATGTGCCCAACAGGACGCCTTCGGGATCATCAGAACAAGCGCAGAAGCACTGCTTGGAAATGCCGATGGTTGTTGGAGTGTAGGCAACAGTCCCGATAGTGTGGCTCGCGAATCAGAGGCGACCCCGACACAGACGCGCATGTTTACATAATCGTTGTCCTATTATATTTAGACTCTCCTTCACAACCTTCATCCCGATCTTTCTTTTTTCCCCAAGAATCTATGCAGTCTCGGTTCCTTCAAAAGGCTGGACGCGCGCGAACGTGGCCGCGGCACCCTATCTATGGTGATCTTCATCATACAAGGTCTTATGTACCATCATCGCATCGTCAGGTATTAAGATCATGGGCGCAGCCCAATTCGTTAGGCTCTCCGCCTCCTTACCCTCCAAGAAGTACGCCAGATGCACTGAACAGCTCTCGAGCGCACCATACAAACGGTTCAGAGACACGCAGGCCATACAAGTTCCTTGCTAACACCCTTGTCGTACTCGGTTCTGGGAGCTTTTTAATTCACTGCTTTTGTTCAAAGCGTGTACCGATTACTGGAAGGTGGCAGCTGGATTTAGTCCCGCATTGGAAAGCCGTTCAGATGGCGACGTCTACACGCGAACTGGAGAATCGAGTACGACCAGATTTGATGGAGCATTCGCTTGGTAAGGAGCATCCACAAATGCAAGGATGCATTGAGATATTCGATTGCCTGGTGCGCGCGAGTGGACTTGAGAGTCGAGATTGGGAATTTCGTGTGGCTGTGGATCCACGTGAGTAAGAACCGTCATTAATCGTGTTTGTTTCGGTGACTTCATCTTTGCTGTCAGGGAAGACAAGATGCCTTGTAGAAGCATTCCTTCTTCATCTGAGATGTGGAAGATCTGACATTTTCTAGCTATACTAAGTGCAATAGTGTTACCCGAAACCGGACTTCTACTGGTCGCTGGTGGTATGCTTCCATACATAGTGAAAACTGATGACGAATTAGCTGCTGTACTGGCTTACCTAATCGCTACGGTGCTTGCAAATCACCACATGGAAAGGAAGAGCTGGAAATACGTGGCCAACGTCTCACCATTGTTCTCCGAAACCCTGTCAAGAATCCTCGAAGAGGAAGCCGATTACATTGCGTTGATGCTCATGATAGATGCTGGCTTTGATCCGTCGGCCGCTATTAGCGTGCCCAAGAAGATGGAGGAGACGGAGGTCATGATAGAAAATGCTTTTCCAGAGCGTAAGCGGTCGATGACCGAACGTGCCCATGTAAGTCGACGCTTTATTATGTGGCCGATGGGCCATGAGCTGACAGAGTACCATCCAGTCCGCCTCGAGGGCTCATCGGAATGAAGGCTGGATACCAGAAATTCTAGAGATATTAGGGAAAACGGCACCTGATAAAAAATCAGCGCCATCTAGAGATTTGGCCGCGAAAAGACGACGATGGGAAGCATTTGTGAAACAGAGGGATGAGTCCCGATCTGTCAGTCAGGGGAAAGAGGTGCAACCTTAGTTCAAAGACGAAGCGGAGCGGCCGAATGGCAATTTGATGAAGTACCTGGGAGTCTTGAGCGCTGAACACCTTCAAAGATTCACGCTCTAGTGCCCAATGCCATAGAGAAAGGCTATCGCGAAAGATGTTACGTCCAGGAAGCTGACGAGCTAGAGAACCCTTCCATCTGACTTCACAGTAGCTCAACCACACCAAAACCTCGCCGAGCACCGAAAATGTTGATCTGAAACGAAAATGCAAGAAAATTCAAGGCTCTCACCTAGCCTCGAGGTCGATCTCAGGGATCAGCGCTACGAAGTTGTCAAGCTCCACCGTCAGGAGGCAAAGGCCGTAATGTAGCAGACACGCCACTTTGACAATTTCTCAAGCTGCAACGCATCTCTGGATTTTTCCGACAGGTCCATCTCTAGCGGCAAGGCAAATACGTTCGCAAAATGGCAAAACGCGGTGAGGCTCGCTGAGGAATGTCTACTGGTGGGGGTTGCAGCTAGGCGGCTGAGACATGCATATCCCAGCGTTGCGGCTCACCAATTAGGGAACACACCCACCCTTCTGCCATTTTTCCCCTTTTTTCCCGTCGAGCTGACAAACATCTCTTCTTGCCTGAGGCAGAGCAACGCGTTGACTAAATGCGTCAATGCTGGCGCATTCCTCATTGCCAAAACCCGAGATTTCCACTCTCCTGGCTGCGATTGCGTGCACCCCTCTTGGATTCACATCCACCGACACGTTCTCGATTGAAATACGGATCCTCAAAAGTGGCAGTCGGGAGTCGTCAGTTGTCGAGTCATCGGGATCCCTCGGTTTGGACACAAGATTTTATCTTTACAACTGCGCGCTGGAAATCTGCATGGCGGGCCTGGTATGCAGAGAGGTTCTTGAATAGACTGGCTGTCTATGGCGTTGTGGTGTTTGCCTCCGGTGTGATGATCGTTTATTTCTTCGCGTTGGAACGGGTGCCTATTACGGGCAGAAGACGCTGGAGCTGGTTGTCGAAAGCTACGCTGACCGAGCTGCACGAGAAGGAGAGTCAGATGATGAAAGCGTTACGGGAAAACGAGAAGAAGCTATTTATCAACAGTGACTATCCCGGAATTCGGAAAATTGAAGCTGTGTTTGAGCGCTTGGTGAAGGCCAGTGGGTTGGACGGTATAGCATGGGAGATCCGTGTCGTTAATGCGCCAAGTATGTTCTTTCCCCCGACGGCACTGAGTTGCTCATCAATTTGCTGGACACTTTGTCTCGCGATGCAAAGTTGCTGTTTGCTCCAGGACTGATTTATATTCTAGACGTAGCCAACGCTTTGGTCTTTAGATCCGGCCTCGTCCTCATCACCACTGGCTTTTTCTACCACATCATCAAGAATGACGACGAGCTGGCTGCCGCCTTAGGCCACGAAGTTGCCCACGTCATCGCGCGACATGTTCTGGAATCCTGCTGCGTCAGTTGGGTCGATCACTATTTTGCGGAACCGTTTGCTTGGCTCTCTATCTTGGCGGCGGCATTTGATCACTGGGTACCCATTCTTTGTCTTGTTCCTCTCACAGCATCCTGGTTGGGATCACTCCATCTGTCCAGAGTCCGAGAACGAGAGGCGGATTACATCGGGCTCTTGTTGATGGCAGACGCCGGTTTCAACCCTGCGGGCGCTCTCGATCTTTGGACGAAATATGACGGGTGGGAAGAGCAGCGGCGTCGTAAAAAGAAGGGGATCCTTCCAGACCTGGAATCCAGGTCTACACATCCTCATGTGAGTTTTCCTCGCTTTTTCTGTACTGTTTGAAATTTTGATGGCGTGATTATGCCATTCGATCGAGACCCGTGCTTGAGAGACTGGAGACATGATCCCAGAGAGCACACACGCACGCCTCCTTACCCTCGAGCTTTTATCTTTCAAGTCTACTCGCCCGACTTTCAGATCTGTATTCTCCTTCATAAATAAAACGCTGATGACTATGCTGCATCCAGTCTGCGTCAAGGATCAAATACATGGAGAAATGGATACCGGAAGTCCAAGGCATTCTCGCGGGCGTGTCGTCGACAATGGATCCGTCGGTCACGCAGTCTCGAAGAGTAGCTGCCAAACAGCGTAGATGGCAAGAGTTTGTTGTTGGGAGACGAAATGAGTCGCTGCAGCTTATTGAGGAAGAGGAATTGTTCAATGCATGGTGACTTTGTGGAGACATTCTGTGCAAAAGCAAAATGTATTTGGGTCATGACACAAGTGCAGGCTTTTGAAGGACAGTCAGAAAACTTTCGGTTTTTGCGTCATGTAGCTTACTTTTTAGCATACTCATAGTTGCAAAAGAAAAGATACAGGTTGCGGCTTTTTTCGTTACTCGTACTTTCGGGTATCAGTCCTTGTGCGGTCGCGTCAGAGAGCTATTCACCATTGGGTGCCGTTACGAACTGGCACCGCTGGGACCTGTAGATCCTACTTCATTCATAGCCCGTCGGACGAAGATGAATTCCACATCCAACCCGGCAACCTTCGTCACACGATCCCATCATCCGGCTCCTCCTCCCACGCTTCCAGACCTTCCGGTACAACCATGCCCTCCAGCTTCCTTTTCGTCCATATATGCACCGCCTTGTTCAAATCCACCTTCTGGTCCAAAGTCCCCGCTTTGATACTGATCCACTTGGACGCCTCTGGGGTAAAGTGGTAGATGCGAACGCCACAACCCGTGCAGAAAACACCACCGCGAATGCGTCCGGAGTCGGCTTTACGCTCCATGTTCCCGAGGTGCTTTTGAGAAGATGGAGAGAGGTGCATGGCGGAAGCGGGGACGACGAGGGTGAGGGCGAAGGCGGAGCCGGATTGCAGTTGGCATTCGAGGCAGTGGCAGACGTTTAGGGAGCGCGGTTCTGCGGTTATGGCGTATGTGACCTTGCCGCATTGGCAGCGGCCGGTGAGTTTGGGCTCTTGGGCGGAGCCCATTACTGGGAGGGTATAGTGATTGAGTGATGGGAGCTCAAGCTCAATTTTGGGAATAGATTGGGACAGAAAGAGAAGGTAGGAAAGGATGATTGTATGCCTTTATACCTTGGTTGAGCTCTGCAAATTAGGTTCTGGTTAGGCTACGTAGGGTTCGTTGATAGGGCCGTTACATGCTAGGCTGATGCGTGGCCAACACTTGGCCAGACTTAGGATGCCTGAGGTCGCAAGAAGGAGAATTTAAGTCGGTGCGATCCATACGAGATACACGAGCTATGCGATGAATAAGGAGCCCAGCCTGAGAGGCTCAAATCCCTCAAATCCTGCCGGTGACTATGTTGTATGACGCGTTCCTCCCGCTAGCGTCGCCTATCTCGCCAACGGAATGCAGGGACCTCACTAGCGTGTCCAAGGTAGCTGGCATCAGCGGAATATATCCAACGTCGAACCATTCCAGTATCCCGTTACCTCTGATTCATCACTCGAGTCATCAGTACCCTGTCTCCAACAACGTCCACCTCTCTCCTCACTCGCCCTACTTTGGCTCTGCGCAATCTTGCGCCTCTCAAACACCACAGGCCAATCCGAGTCAGCCGCGCCGGAGTATCTCGGCGACCGACCATCATGCTTTGAGAGCATCCCAGCTTGCACCCTCGTCATGCTCAATTATCTTGTCTGAACTACGTCTCATGATGCCACAAAAGCGAGCAAAGACCGGCTGCTTCTCGTGTCGCAAGCGGCGCGTCAAGTGCGACGAGGCTAAACCCGAGTGCCAACGATGCAAGTCGGCCAATGTCCACTGTGAAGGCTACCCCGCCAAGAAGCTACTAAGCGCCACTGTCCCCGAAAAGATGCTCGAAAGGCGAATGTCCAGCTACTCCAGCAGTCCTCTCGACGTAGGAAATGATGCTCTTCTCAATGTAGGGAATGTCGCCCTGCCCTTCTACCACCAATTCATTACCCAAACAGTCTATGCAATCAGCGGAGGCACCCGTCAGAAGTTCTGGAGAGAGGATGTTGCAAGGATGGCTTGGTCTACTGACTATATCTATCATGCTATGATTGGCCTCGCTGCCATGCACAAAACGTCCAATGATGCCAGCCGCGGACGGCCTTCGCCCCCTGCGCTGAGAACATTCGCATTGCAGAATTATCAGCAAGCTATTGGCTTGTTGTCTAGAGATAGCAATGCAAGTGCTTTGAAACCGATGCAAGTTCTAGCTACCCTGACGCTGTTTGCTTACTTTGAGGTAAGCAGTACATCACTAGTGCTGGCCAGATTGGGCGAAGGGGTTCACACTAACAAAGTCAGTGCTTCATTGGTGGTTCTGTCGGCTTGTTCCGAAATCTGTGGGCCGCCATCCAGGTATTTGAAGCACATGTTCGCAACCAATCACATCTGGACGGCTATCAAATCCACTCACTCCTTCGTTCCATTGTGAGCCTCGACTTCCAAGCCCAGGTCCTCGTGCCATATGCACAGACCTCTATCCAGGACAGCACCAGGAAACGCCTCATCGAGAGTGCGCCTCCAAGTAATCTCAAACAAGAGGTAGAATCAGTCGTACAGCCGCCGCCTGAAGTCTCAGAGACTAAATGTAGCGAGAGGGATGATCTACTAAGACTCATTTCGAGCTTCAACAAGTCGGACAGGATCATCTGGGGTCCCTGGTACGGTTCGGCTGGCGTATCGGATAGTAGCAGAATCTTGCAGTTTCAGGAAGACCTAAGGGCCTGGAAGGCTCGCTCCGTGAAAACCTTCTCGTCTTTTGTCTCCTCAGACGACACCCCATCTCCTCCGTCGGGTTCCGAACTTTCGGATGGGACCCCTCCTGCAGACGAGCAATATCCTTTGCCTCCTGCAGCTCTCCACTTCACCTCTTCCGAGGCAGCTATGAACGTCGCCACATACAATACTTACATGTCCTGCACGTCCTCGCTCCTCTACCACGCCGATGTTGATCCTCCACGTTACAAATCTGCCATGTGCTACTACGTCTACGCCAATTTTCGCATAGCGGAATTTCTGTACCCTCCACCCGACGGTCAAAACACCCACACTAGGAAGCTCGTCGATCATGCCCTCTTACCCCTACTCTACTGGGGTGGCCGACGAGCCATCCCTGAAGCCTGGCGACAGTGGACCATTGCGAAACTGAAACAAATTGGTCCCCAAGGATTATACCCCGGACACACCTTCGCCAATGTCTTGGACATCATGTCCCAAGTGAAGGCCCATTTTCTGGCTAGCTTCCCTGATGGTGTGGGCCACTTCGATATGGTGCCCTTGCTCATCACCGTCGGCGTGAGTTCTCCGGTTCTCGAAGCCGTTTATCTGCACGAGTATGGAGCAGATGATTTCAGGATAGTCGCGAGGGCGACGTGGGTGCAGGATGGTAAGGGCGATCGGACAGAGGAGAATGTTGATTACGAGTGCGAAACGTATAAGGATGTCAATTCGAGGGTCCCGTGGCGCCAGAAGGTAGAGAATGGTTGGCATTCCCTGCTGTATCTGGAGGATTCGCATTCTCCGACCTCGTCTGAATGAAAGAAGGGGCTTCACTATATATTCCAGTCAAGGGAGTATATAATCTTCGGAGATGGAATCGCCAAACTCCCCACAGAGTGTGCGATGTTGCTTTTGAAGCAGAAGGCTGGTATCCTTGGGCTTCCACAGCGTGATTGATCGACAAATCTCGAACGAAGCATGATACATCGAATCCCTCCGACCGTTATGTGCTCGATCTCCTGCAGTATCGGTCTCGCACAGGCTTTCAACCCCCGAGAAGTCTCCAGATATGCTTTCCCGATCCATCACGGTATTGGCATGTCCCATGGCAAGCGCAAGCTGCAATATTCAAGCCAGCCAAGATCAACCACCAAGGAAGCTACCCTGTGAGCTCCTCAGACCACCTCTCAAGGGCCGACTGGCCTCTGCTTCAGGCACCGCAAAAGTCATCTCAAGAATCCGGGCTCCTGAGACGGTTCGTTTTGTCAGTGGGCAGGCCGGCCAGACACCCGACCGAGGCATCGCATACGCAAGCATTCGCTGCAATACGTTCAATGCGTGCATCGACATGGTGCGCAATAGTGGGATGTAAGAGCGTAGCTCAGAGCTACGCTGAAGTCGACAATGTCGTCGAGTTGTACGTTTGTCGGTAGCAGGTAGGGATTGGAGGAGCCAGACTCCATGATAGAATTAGGAGCGATGTTCGCTGTGCTTCTATTTAGCAGCTTGGTGCTTGGTCGGACGGATATGAGGGGAGGGGCAATGTTCAGGAGCCGGCAGTTTCTGTCTTGAGGATCAGAGGTGATTTACATATGTACTTGGAAAGCGCATTTGTATTATGAATCCGACGAAGCACGGGATGAGTCCTTTCCCACAGTTGTACTGTAGCACTGCAGAGCACAGTAACCCATCACCAATCCCGTCGTAAAGTCAGACGGCTTGATCCGTGCGCCCTGCAGCCACCGCACTGCCCCGCCAATCATTGAATAAATAAATTAATGCAAGAAAGAACTGCATGAGGTTTGACGAGCCAAGCGACCCTGGCGATCTCGCCGAGTGCAAGCCATTGCGGGTTAGTAATCTCTATCATTGCTTATTGCATATGCACGCTTTTTCGTTGGGACTGAAGGTGCAGGATTGATATCGAAATATATCAGTCATCGCGACCCGATTCGAGCGATGGAAGCGATGGAAGCGAGCATGGGTGCTTGCGTGGCTGGCGCCGACCGTGAGATGATGGAGCGTAGCAGAAGCGATGCCCACGTACACTGGAGTGAAGGACGAATACAAATACTGGATTGTGGAGAGGTCGGGATGGAAAAGGGAGTCGGAAGAGGAAGACGGGTGCGCTTTCTTCAACGGTGCCGGTTTTGCGGGCAGGGATGATACCTGTGGGATTATCACTCCGTCGCGGACGCAATGGTGCGTTTTGGGAGGGGGGAGAGTGATGTGTCCAGGCCTGTTGCTGCTCTACTGTCTACTGATGAACATCGCGACTGCATCACACGTCGTATACCAGCAAAATCGCTTCCGAATCTTTCCCATCTATGCGCAACTCGCCCCGTCGCGTGGCGCCACGAAGCCATTGGCCAGTCTCCACTCACGCACGCAGAGACTGCTAGATAGATATTAATGCTGAGTGGCATATACGTAGAGTATCCAAGCTACGGCGTCGGCAGCAGATGTAGGAGAGTGAAGTACCCTCTTCGTATAGCTTATCCCGAGTAAGATATTCGTATTATTATACGTAAGTATAGAAGATAGTAAGCGATCTAAGCGAGTAGAGCAGAAGAGCTCACATTCCTCGCCTGGCTCGTGCCGAAGGGGGAGGGAGTATTGTTTTATTTCCTGTGCGTATCGCATCTCGGGTAAGCTGACTGCATGGGGTGGGCTTGGTGTTGCGTATTGGGTAAGCGATGCAAGCGAGATACGGGTTTTTGGTTCTTGCATGGCTTGTGCTGTGGAGGGTCTGTAATATTATACGTATGATGAGATGGAATTCGGGCTCGGTGATGGAGGGATCTGCGTCTTGAGAGATGTGGATTTTGAAAATGTGGGGTGGAGGCGAGTGCGAGTGATTGAGTCGAGCGGTAAGAATTCCTTTCTTGCGTTGCTTGGACGGGGGCAGGTCATTTCTGTCGTTCTTGCGCATGTCATGTCATGTCATGGGGCTACATAGATGTGATTAGTAGTGACGTAGATGGAAGACGAGAGTGTGATGTATATGTGGGATGCATTGTAAGCGATCCAAGCGAGGTTGAGGAAGCCTTGCTCGCGTCGCTCGCATGGAGATGGAGGAGCTGCTATTCATACGATTTTCGTACCTTGAATTGAAGAATATTGTACAAAGCTGACTTCTGTTTATCGTGTCGAAGCCGAAAATGTAAGACGTAGCTAGTGGAAGCCACTCAAGCGAGAACGAGAAAAGTCTTCCTCTCGTGGACTGCGCCGAGGTGGAGGAGTTGTACCTACTTCGCGTGTATCTCAGCTTCGAGGGTAAAAATGCTATCTGGGATAGAGGCATGGAGGTACGTCAAGCGGTCCAAGCGAGGAGAAGAGTTTCCTCGCATGGCTCGCACCGGGATCATCGTGAATGTATGGGTATCAAATCCTTTTTATCTAACCTTGGCATGTATATAAAGCAAGCGATCCAAGCGAGGAGGATACTTTCCTCGTACCGAGTTCACAAGGCTGCATCTTGAGTCTTGCGTTCGCATCAGTCCAGATGCATACAAAGGTTCGAGTTGTAGCTTTCGTGTTGTAAGAACAGCGATGAAGCGAGACCCTATGGTCCATGTTCTTTATGATCCTATTCGCAAGCTTTGGGGACAGACGAAGGTGAGACGATGATTGCGCAGATATTGTTGACGCTGTCCTGGACTTTCGCTATATGCTCAGGGCTTACCAAATGCGTGGTCTCTGCTATCATCGAGCGCTTAGTAAGAGGGTGTTGCGTGGTTTTGAGGGTCCCAGTGCGCGGAGAATAGAGTGTTTTGGCGTGGGTTGAGAGCATCGCTGCTGGGTTGATTGGGGAGTGTGTAGATGTTCGGAAAGGAGACGAGCCTCAGTGGGAATGGTGAGTTCGGAAAATCGGAAATCTTCATGGGTAACATCGCGTTCCAGTCATCGAAGCTGACGAAGAAGCGGGCATTGAGCGAATGAGAGTGTCCTGCCTGTGAGAGGATAGAACAATAGCTTCAAGGGTAGCCGAAGAGACAAGGCCACAGTTACTCGTATCTCCCTATCATTGTCTAGGCAAAGAAGGATCTTCTAACTAGACGCTATACGAGAGATTTTATATCATTCTGATACTTTGTTCTCTACTTTGATACATGATATCCGAAGTAACGACAAGACGGCGAGAGTAGCATTTGAGATCATAAGGTACCTATGTAGACGCTAGTATAGTGCTAAGAATTTAGACTAGGTATCGGTCATTCTCCATAGGGCTGAAAGTGCCAATTGCCAACATCTGGCTACACAACACCACCAATTCCAGAGACCACTATCGTATCTATCGTTTGACTACAGCGGTCTAGTATCCTAAAGCATATCTAATAGTAAACAAAAAACATCATGGCAGCTGCTGATTACTACGAATCGTTTTCAAGTACGCGCACCGCTGAGGAGAAGTTGGAACTTCAAGCACGAGATATAGACCAAAGAACTTTGCTTCTCCAGGCTCAATTGCGAGGATTTCTCATCAGGCATAGGATATATTACCGTCGTAGAAGTGACGTTGCTATAGAGACTAATGGGCGTTTGGCTTCTGTCAATGAAAAGAGGTATTCAGCTACTCATTGCATTACTGGTGAAATGGGTTAATGAGAGACGGAACAGAATCATACACTCAAGCGCCCAAATCAATCAACGTGTAGATAGATACACACAAAAGGACAGTATCTTATGGTACAAAAATAGGCAAGGAAAAGCAGAGGGTACAGACCTCGAAGCTCGATATCAGGAACCAATCAATAGCACGGCTAATGATAGTAAGCATAACAAAAACTACAGTAAAATCAATCACACTACTAATGATACCTTAAGCAGATAAGAAGGAGCTCAACAAAGTCCAAACTGGAAGCCGTTTCACCAGTTCTGATGAGACTGCAATCACGGAATTTCAAACGACAAACTCAGAAGAAGCCACATTGGAATCAGCTGCCAAAACGTGGAGCGAACGCGAATTCGCTCCCTGGTGGATTGAAAACCCATCTGGCTCCAAAGAAGACGGGCTATGCAACATTTGCAAACGTATCAACTTTGATATTCTTCTCCACAAGATAGACGCACTCATATACGATCCCCCTATCCCTCTCGGCACCCTTCAAGCTATTGCGAGAAAGAATGAATGCTCCTTTTGTCGCCTCGTCGTTCACACAGCCTCCCATACATTACAGTACATGGAGATCTTGGAATCTCATGGAGGCGCTGTCTATTGCGAGCTTTGTGACAACGTTAAGGGGAGTCAATACGCGACAGCGATTAGACATCTCTGTCTGAAGTTCACAGTGTCATTACCGTACGAACATAGGACCGCCAGTGCACAGGCCTTCATTCAGCAGATTCTCACTACCCATGAGCGCCCGCCGCAGCAGAGTCGAAACGACTCCCGCCTGGTGAAAGATGACATTGACCTGGAACTCGTGAGATGTTGGCTTGAGACTTGCAAAGAACAGCATAACTCAACGTATTTGGAGAGTAATCTTCGCAACGGATCATTCGTTCCTGACGCGCCGACGGATATTCATGACCATTCTGCACTCATATTTCAACCATGTCAGCCTGTCCCGGTGAATAATGTAGCATCTGAATTACCTCTTGTCGATGTCAAGAGGGAGTGCCTCGTCGAAATGCCCATGACAACAACATATATAGCCTTAAGCTATGTCTGGGGCGGTCCACAGTCTTTTCAGAACGTAGTGAGCAGGAAGGAAGACTTATACAACCCGCACAGCATACGTGTTGACGATGAGACAATTCCACGTACCATTCAGGATGCCATTCGGCTGACTGCCAACCTCGGAGAGAGATATATCTGGGTAGACTCGTTGTGTATTTGCCAAGACGAAATGGAAAACAAAAGGAACCAAATAACGAACATGGGAAACATTTACAGTCAAGCTCTACTTACAATAGTGGCTGCTTCCGGATGCAACGCCAATGCCGGCCTCCCAGGAGTGCGAGCGTTCTCAAGAAACAATACACAACGAACCGAACACGTCCAGGGTATGCTTCTCGCCAATGAGCTTCCCTCCCTTGAGGATATCATTAGGCAATCGTACTGGAACACGAGGGGTTGGACGTACCAAGAACAAATATTATGCAAAAGATACCTCATATTTTGCAAAACCCACGCCTTCTTCCAATGTAATCGGACTGTATTCAAAGAAGACTCTGGCCTAAGGGATCACGCAATTAGTGGTGGTCGAGCCCTGAGAGTCCGCGGAGAGAGACATCCAGTCTGGAACAATTATCGAAGGGCGGTCGTCGAATATTCCAAACGTACCTTATCGGATGAAACAGATGTAGTGAACGCTTTCCAAGGAATTCTCAGCTTACTACAGCCGGCTTTTAAAGGAGACTTTTTGTGTGGGCTTCCCGAGACGGAGCTTGACATTGCGCTTCTATGGCAGCCAAACTCCATCATCCGCAGAAGAGTTGACCCTAAGACTAGAGCTCCGCTGTTTCCCAGCTGGAGTTGGGCTGGATGGATTGGAGAAGTGGTGTACACGTGGACAAGACATCAGCTTGACGACCTCTCTAGGGTAGAGTGGCAATGCACGGATTCCAAAGGCGCCAACATCCGTTTCTGTACGAGCTACGAACTCCGTGCCCCCAAAGACGGTGACTACGGTCGTTGGGAATACAGGCCCGCAGAGACGCCGTACTACTATCAACACAGTGATCCGGACATTTGGTGTCTGCATCCGGTGGCACCAAAAGAAAAGAGGAGCAACCGTATACTACTCCATCCCGGGTCCAATCGGTTGGTTTTCCGAGCATACACCGCATTCTTCCGCATCTTATCAATATGTTGCATCTCCCTAGGCGACCCTCTTGGAGCAAACGGTCGCACTCTTTTCCCGCTCAGTATTTTCGACAGAGATGGATTTGAAGCTGGGAGGATCTTCCTGCCGGCACACTTGGTAGGGACGCTCAAGGGCGAATTTCAAGAATTCGTCTGCCTTTCGCGTCGGCGCTACAATCGGCTGGATGGTGAACCTGGCCCCCAATCGCCGGAAGATGACTTGAAAAACATCTCCGACGGTGTCACTCTGTATCCGCATAGTGCGAGCACTGCGGCGATGGAAGATGAATTCGACCATAGGAGGTACAACTCGTACAAGCCCTGGCCACTTTATAATGTCATGATGATTGGGTGGGACGATGGGGTGGCTTCTCGGATTGCGCTCGGTACTCTGCATGTTACCGCTTTTGTGCAGGCGAAGCCGATAATGAAAGTGATTACTCTTGCTTGAGGGCTTTCAGTTGTTGCACGGTCAATGTCAGACTACAGTGAAGAGCTGTTTGAAAAACCAGAATCAGCTTGGATAGACACCCTAAACCAATGTCACGAATTAAGATGCAAAAAAGGAAATGGACTAGTCGAACCAGTGGGACTGTTGGTTAGTGGGTCGCATGAACTCGCATGGCTGCCAGCTGGATTTTTGCCCCATGGATCAGGGGGATAGGGGGAGATTGGGGGGGCCGCAGGAGCCCTACATATATGGGTCCCTCACCAGCATTTAGCTCTGTTGGAATTTGCTGCAGCCATACTCTACATGCTCTATAAGAGGGGAATTGAGGTAGTAAATCACGTGGCAGACTCAGCTATATATATAGCCTCCCGCCCACATTCTTCACAGAAATAATCAATCATTTCATTATTTCCAGCAAGCTCTTCAGTCGAATCGTTCTCCTTTAGAGCTATAGCATTATTTTCCCACCCACCCTCACCTGCCTGCATATAGCCAATCTAGCTAGCTATCCTAACTCCAGGTCTATCGCATAGGCACATAGAAGTTTTCCAGTATTAGGGTACGTCATACAGACTAGCTACGACCTGCTGAGTCTAGCTAGGCTGGCTGCTGAGCCTATTGCGGCCTTAGACCCTGGTGCTGGTGCTGGACCCACCCAATCATCCATTTGCACATCAAATTGTGCTAGCCTTTGCGGGCTGTGGATGCCTTCATTCGAGTGAGGACACCAAGTACAAGCAAGTCGAAACTCTGAATATAATCGAGCGGTGCTGTAAAATTGTGTGCCTCGGTGGAATATCATGTCACCCCTTAACCATATCTATGCAAACTGCATTAAATAAGGATAGAGGAAGGAAAGAAAAGAGAAGGAAATGGTTAGCGACATCGAGCTACGCCGCTGCTCAAACGCCTGAATACAACTGTAGACCGAATGTCCTGGATATCGAAGACGCCCAACGCTGGCGGTAGACTGTTCAAAAAGCATCATTCAAGTCGTCTGGTGTCGCCAAGTAGACCGTGTCCCCTAGATTGCATCTAAAGCTTACTACCACGTCGCGTACGGAGGCAGTATAAACGCTCAAGCATGAAGGCTCATTTGCTTCCAGCCCTTCGTGCTCGCCATAGCTTCTAGTAACATTCCGTTTCATAATCGCTTCAGCTTTTCCCTGTCATCCATTGCCACCTTTGCTAGCTACCTACATTATATCAAGAAATACCGCGCTGCTGAGGCCCCACCGCCGCTTCTTAGCTGCCGTAACCTCATTTGAGCCATCTCCCATGTATACCTTAGCTTGATAGCGACGTCGCTCCATATGTAGACAGGGTGAATTCCCGTCTCGTAGTTTATGAAGACGATCCATTGTTTGGTATAGGATTTGTCCAGTCCTTTTGAACAGCTCCACAAGAGCTAATCATGTGGCTCGCGAACAAACGTGGAAGACTAAGCCCCAACGCGGCTCAGCAAGCTTCATCTATGCGCTTCTAGACGGGGACTTGCCGCTTTCTACACGTACTCACCCGGACATGCTGCATCCATCTTCAAGGACAGCCGAAGAGACACCGACTAGTTGCGTAAAGGTGCAGCGATAATGCTATCAGCTGCGTAGATTTTAGCGAAATGAGCGAACTGACTCCCCATCCATCCCTGCTACTATTTGACCTAGCTCACATCCACAGGACGTATGATTTCGATAAAAGTGTGTCCGGGATGGGCATCATCCGACGACTGCTTACACTTGAAGCAGTAATCGAAATCCGGACACGTCGTGCACCGGTGCCTGGGTCCAAGAATTTTCTGCACTTGTCACTACGAATGGCCATGATTGCGCCGAGAAAGTGACTTACAAACTCGCAGCCATCACAAAAGAAATGTTGGTGAACGATACCAGGGCGAATCTCCGCTACTTCATCGCTTACGTCTGCAATGAGGCTTGTCGGACTTGTCCCACGATCCTGCCTTGGCTTTGGTCTCCCAACATCATTACGCAGAAGATTTCTTTTCCAAGAAATACGGTGGTTATGGAACATTGCCACATCATTGGGCGTCCAAGCCATAATGTTCTCGGGACTGAATGTCGCACCAGCCTCTTCCAAATTCTCAATTGTCTCGGCCTCCCCGGCTTTGGCAGCCCAATGCAGAGGAGTCCAGCCGTCTCGGTCTGCAAGGTTTGGATCAAAGCCCTGCTTCAGCAGCCAGGTCACTGTGCTAGATGGATTACAGTCGACATCGGAACCATGGCTTGTAGGCCGAACCTTGCCATGCAACCGTTTAAGAACTCCCACCCTCCGATCGTCTCTGATTACTGCATGGTGTAGGCAAGTTCGTCCTTGCTTATCAGTGACCATTAGATCCGACCCTAACTTTTTCAACATTTCAAGTGTCGCAACACTATTCTGGGCGGATGCATGATGGCATAAAGCTCTGCCCTCTGGATCTGGCATACTCAAGTCACCTAGATCGGCTACATGATTAAGTAACATCCGTAAAATTTCCGTGCTTCCTCCCTGTAGCGCCGCTTTGATCACCTGGGCGTTGACAATGGCACCTCTGTCGAGCAGTCTCTGGGCAATTCCGTCTTGATGTCTTCTTGAAGCTTCCGCCAAAGCTCTGCTATAGTTCTCATCCTTTTCTTCGGCCATGACATCCTTGTCAAGTATGAGCTCCACAATGCTCTGGAGCCCTTGACGCGATGCAAGTTCTAGTGGACTTCGATCTGCACGGTCCCTCCCAGTAATATCGGCTCCTTTCTCCAGGAGCAACTGCGCTAACGTTATGTTTTGTCTTTCAATTGCCGTCAGCAGTGCACTTCCAGGCCGATGCTTGTGTCGCGCATTAACGTCAGCTCCTTTCTCAAGGAGCACTTGTACTATCTTCAAATGGCCCAGACGCGTAGCTGCCTGTAAGGCAGTGCCGTACAAGAAGCTTGCAAGGTTCAGATGAACTTTTTTCTCCAGGAGCAATTGTACTACCTCAATATGCCCTCCAATTGAAGCTGCTATCAACGCAGTTCTGTACTCTCCACCCTCGGCATTGACGTTAGCTCCTTTACGATGTAGTATCTTCACCGACTCGACTAGGCCAGCTTCTGATGCGTAATAGAGCGGGGAAGCCGTCTTTCGTGGGAATTTGGTCAGATCAGGATCAAAGGAGGGCTCCAGATTACGGAGTAAGAGCCAACCCTTAAAATCCTCGCCCTTTCTCAGAAAGAAATCTTGACAGACTGTCTTATCTCTTTTCTCAGCGACCCGAGCATGTTCAGTCCAATGAGCCGCAACGTATTGAGCAAGCGGGTTTCTTGCAAGGAACCCGAAGTTCAGAGAAACACCTTCAAAATGAGAGAGATAAGCAAGACAATCTCTGGTTAGAGCTAGATGGCAGTCCATCTCTTCGAGGCTGTATTTGATAGCCTGTCCTTGACGAATGAAATCTGAGGTTAGATACTCTTTGACAGAGAAATGGGCAAGTGAAACGTAGGACTCGTCTGACCATGAATGTGAGCGGCCAGATTGGGCGTCATCTGACGACCTATAAGTCACTGTGATTAGACTAGAGCATATTTCCACTACGTCTCCTGGATCTGGTAGCCGTCTTTGAGGATCAAACTGGGGGGTGTCGTTGACGTCAAGAGCAATTACTTCGGAGAGCTCTTCAAGATGCAATGGCCTCATAGAGAAAGCCAGCCACTGCAGAATATGCAAAGCGTACTGCTGATATTCTTCGTCGATGTTGCAAAGTATACGAGCATACGTGTCGTTCAGAGTCCTTGGCAAAGTCTCCAGGGCCTTGCGAAGCTTAGGAAGAGTCAGACAGTTCCCCAATACATCAAGCTGACAAGTTACCCATCGGAACCTGTCGATATCAGCGGACGGTTCTCAGGCGCAGGATTAAGAAATTTGGTGCCCGCTTACATTCCATTCGCTTTCCTCATCAACGTTTCTTCGATCTCCATTTGCACTTTGGGCTCCTTCTGCCATCTTTTCAATCTCTTGTTTGTTTGAATTTGGTCATGTACATACGCATGGATGTCGGCATTGATAACCGTACTCTGGATGCATATCCGGTTTGTGTCCTTGGTCAAACGCAACAATGAGTCCTCTATGTCCTTTTCTCTCCGGCTTGTTACCAGAATTCGTAAATTGGCATCTTTCCAGCCAATCAACTCTTCGATGTCCGCTAGCATTTCGGGNTCTTGCTTTGCATTCATCCAGAGCGTCAAGGATAATGAAGATCTTTTCAAACGTTGCTGCGATATGATGGAATGCTTCCAGGAGTGCCTCAAAGGTCGGGTCACGCTCGCCATCCAGACACGAGGAATACAAACTCTCCAATACCAGTGGTTCACTAGGGCAGTGCATATACAGTTGACCCAGCAAGGAGCGTATCATTCCCTCAGGCTGTTGCTTATCGCTATCCTGGAAGTCAAAGAAGAAGTATAGCACAGCTACATGGGGTTCTCCAGCGTAGAGGTGAAGAACGTGTTCGAGTAACGTCGAACAGAGGATGGTTTTACCGCATCCCGGAATGCCGTACAGCCAGACAATTGAGCCCGGGTTTGGACCTTGCTCCCAGTCACGGAAGACGTCGTTCTCGATTAGCCAGCTCCCTGTCCCACGCTGACGCTTGGCCAGAGCCTTGTTGTAATTGGAAGACGGGTCGGATCCGGACAACCACAGGCGAATTTTGTGATGCTTTTCGCTGAGGTCCAATTTGGCCAATCCCTCGCCAATCCCATTGATCTTGCTATGTACGGTCTCGACATCACCCTTGATGGCTTTTGTCAAGGCAATGTGATCATTCTGACGAGCAAGAGTGAAGAGTAGCTTTTGTCGCTCGACAGTGCTCAATATGGCGAGGATTTCGTCCTTCTCGAACGGCCAAGTGAAGGCCTTGCCGACCTTCCTCCACCCCCCAACAGGAGCCAACTTGGATTCCAATCGTTCCAATGCCTCTCGGAACTGTTGAATCGGTCCATTCGGTACATCGAGTGACGATAGGGTAGAAGACCAAAGGCCACCGGTTGTGGCTTGCTCGGCCTCATCTTGGAGGATGCTTAGAATGGGGAGGACGCTACATAATTCAAGTCGAAGTCTCTGCAATTCTTTAGGGCCGCCTTTCACATCGCTGAGATATCCGATGACTATGCTGGAGACCTGGATCAAAGTACTAACACTGGCTGTAATGCTCAGAGGGTCCATTTCCCGCTTCCGCTTGGCACGATGGCACTGAATGTCATCATGGATGGATGACTACTTGTTTATATTCAAGAGATGGTATGTGCTGAGAGAAAGTCTGAATGTGCAAGTGAAAGAAGTGGGATTGAAATTCAGCCTCGTGCATCCTGAGAGATCTGGGATCAGTAGTCGGAAGGTGCAACCGACTTAGTTACATTCATAGTCAAATAGCAGGCATCGGCCACAGTAAACAACCGCTCATTTTCAAGCAAATACATGAGATGAGATGTGAAGGCATTCGTATGGGTCGAAAAGGATTGATTGTTTGGTCTGGCCGAAGCCTGTTGCCTCAGTCCCTCAGAGCTGCCAATACCTTTCTAGACCCCTTTGGGTTAGCCTGCTGACTGCAGCTGAACGGTGGCAGGTGGGCTGTACAACGCAGCACGCCAAGACTATAAGAATTCTGCGCCAAGATGATGCCTCTCTGAAAAGGTGTTCTGCTGATAGTACGCGTGGAACATGCATCTGGATTGCATCTATCCTAAGCTCAATCTGGAGCTCAACATCCCAAAGGAGTCCAAAGTTCAATACTGTGATCCCAGTACGGAGTAGAGCTGACTGCATTGGACAGATGATTCGCATCGAGGCGCCAAAAGATTACAGTATGCACACATCTTTGACATGTAAGATCAGAACTGCTGGCTGTATTGGTGCCGCAGGTAGAATTGATAGCAACCCTCGGCCTGCTAATGAGTTCTTTGAAAGGAGGAACCAGATCTATCAAATTGATCTATGATGGATCCTCGAGATTGGCGCAGGCTCGCAGCCTTAACGGCATCCAGGCTGCATGCGAAGAGACTATATCTTAGAATGCTGTGCCGAGGAGTTAATCAAACCCAGCTTCAGGTTTGACTTGGTTACCGGGGCCGATTATACATTTTCAGGGAAAAAGAAGAAGGCTAAGTGGAAGTTGGGGATTTCTTGTCCGGCTCCTTCCGACCCGCCAACCCAACTTGAATTCAACTTGAATTCAACCTTTTTTCTGGTTTCTTTGTTTCTTTGTTTCTTTTACCTTTTGATATACACTCTGCCCTCTGAAGAGTCTGAATGCAGAGACTGCAATCTTAGACTTGTCGTATATTGTATCATCATGCGTCATTATCAATTGAGGGGGCGGGGGCCAGCAGACCTGAACATGGAGACAGCCTCTCCTCGTCCGAATCAGAAATCTCCTATTGCTCTCCATGCGATATGCGACCCGCTAACCCACTGTCCCACAGTGATCAACTACTTAGCTGCATCTTTCAACTGCTTACTCCAAGGTCCCCCCACCATGATACTCCGCTCGGTCGCAATGACATGACATGACGGTAGTTAAACGATGCCGAACTACGCCCAAGTTCGCCCCAAGTCCATGGTCGACGGGAAATAAACACGAGCATACTTTTTACTAGGTATACTTGATTGAAAATGTTGGTCACTGTCGTACATACAGCGTTCCTTGATACATGTCCGTGCAGTTAAAGTTTGTAGCTCGTTTCCTTATAAACATGAGCGTCGCAGCACTGCCATTCGTCCTTTCGCACTGGGGATTACCAGGCCAACTTGTTCAATATGTTGGACCTGATCTTATTGCTTTTCGCTACTCTATGGACCCACGTCACTGGCGAACCTGCCACTGGCATCTTCATCCCCCCTGTCGACGCATACCTTCTCCCAACTCCTTTCCAAGGCCACGAGTCCGTCCCCAGCAATCTCAGTACCAACTTCATCAACACCGTCACATCGAATGCATCCGTCAACGATCTCTTCGCGGCGGCCCGGAACGCCACCTACTACGCCTTTGACGAGGAATTCTACCAGATCCTCGGCGGCCCGACGCCCGACATCCAGCTCGTCGAAACGCGCGACACCCTCTTCGCCTACGAGGCCGGCGCCTGGGACTACGATAAGAACCAAGCCTGGTTCTGCAGCTCCATCTACGGCAAGATCCCCGCCACCGTCTCCGTCCTCGACCTCGCCACCAACACCATCACCGACCTCGACATCCCCGCCCTGCGTAGCAACAACCCAAACGGCGGCTACTACTTCAACGGCACCATGTACTTCGCCGTCCTCGGCAACCAATCCGACCCCCACGGCGCCGCGGGCGTCTACGCCATCGACACCACCACCCACGCCGCCACCCCCGTCACAAACAGCTACTTCGGCCTCCCCTACCAATCCGTCGACGACCTCACCTGGGTCTCCCCCGGCACCCAATCCTGCATCAACACCGGCCCCGCCCTCTTCTTCTCCACCCTGGACCTCAGCCCCTTCGGCGCCACCGGCCTCGCCCCGGACATGCTCCCCGACGCCGTCTACCGCTTCACCCCGGACTCCCAATCCGTCCAAGCCGTCATCAGTCGCGCCGACATCGTCAGCCCCAACGGCGTCCGCTCCGACCCCACCGGCCGCTACCTCTACGTCACGGGCTCCGCCGCCCCCTTCAACATCTCCGGCGGCCCCGCCAACAGCTTCGGCTCGTCCGCCGTGTTCCGCTACGATCTCGACGCGGACTGCCTCCCCGTCAACAAGCGCCTCGTCGCCAACGTAAGGAGCTACGCCGACGGCCTGCACGTGGACGACTACGGGCGCATATGGACGGGCGAGTGGGAGGGCATCGTGGTGAGGAGTCCGACGGGGAAGGTGCTGGGCGTGTTCAATGCGGAGGCGCTGGAGGTGGGAGGGGGGGAGTTGCCGCCATTTGCTAATTTCGCGCTGGCGGGGGATCGGCTGGTGGTGTTGGCGCTGGATCGCGTGTATGTGGTGCGGTTGGGGCAGAATGTCACGTCCAAGGCGACGGGGACGCAGTAGGTGGGGCGCGGATCATGTTCAAATAGAAGATGTACATTGAGATACTCGGAAATTGTTAATCGGATACTCGAAGGCTTCCTCGGAGCCAAACCCATTTGGTTTTACCACCGACACCGCACCCTACCCCCAAACAATGTTTCCCCCTTTCTCTCAAGGAGCTCCCTCCACACTCTCCATACGCGCCCGGCTGGTCCTTCGGCAACTTTCTGTAAAATCAACCGTGGGGATGTTCGGGGACTTTTCTGGAGTAGAACCCATTTGCCATGCAAGAGGTCTTGCTACCGACACCCCTCCCCCCACACTCCCCACCCCCCCTACACTCTCCCCAATCTTCACAATTTCCCTACCCACTCCCTCCACCCCCAACTAGCCATCCCTCCACCACTCCTCATAAACCCAACAACAAACCATACGCATTTCATCCGACCTATACTCGGCACGTCTTCCCTCTTCCCCCTACCTACCCACCCACCCACCTACCCACCTACCTC
>JAEUBB010000235.1:30106-56353 GCA_018257885.1 Parmelia sp. 050094
GGAGGGATGGTGGAAGCAAGGGGAGATGGGAGGTTGGAAGGGTTATATGGGGGATGGGGAGCGGTGGTTGGTAGGTGTGCTGGGGGTTTGGTTGATGGGGAGGTGGGTTGTGTGGGTGTTTGGGAGCTCGAGTGGAGTCTCTGCAGTGGGTTTCACGGGGGGCTTAGGCAGGTGTTGATGATCTGTAGTTGGCTGAGATTGAACGGTGTCACTGTTGTTGAGGCTTGGGGGATTGTTGTACTCGGCTGCGGCTCTTCTCTGCAGGATCCCATAATGCTTTCCAGCAAACCCGGGTGGTTGGGCCTGTTACGAGCGCTCCCCAGGAATCTTGGGCAGTGTGTTTAAGATTCGTTTGGATTTCTATTGGAAGGTGTGTGTCGAGATTGCGAGGGCTTAGGTGGTTTTAAAGCAAAGGGCCTGATATATGATTTCCATAGAGTCGATTACGGCTCACACTCCAGCTGTGGATCCTCGAAGTGCAACAGTTCCTGGCCAGTGCGGCTTTGAAGGAGAGCGATCCTCCGTCATTTCACCGAGCCCATGTGGCGAGATAATGCCCTGACCCCATTCGAACCGGTATGGCTGCAGGCTGGAATTTGAGCTAGAGATGCTGGCATTTGCTCGCTACGAGAGAGCTCAATGTCTTTGCACTGTGACTTCCCAAGAGGTCAAAAAGCGAAATTTCGGCACCCGTTGTCTGGAAAATCCATCTCCGGATGTCCACAGCTACCAAGGAGTCGATGCCAAGTCTGTGCAGGCGATCGTTGATGTCAATTTCCTCGCGTGGAATAGAGAGTAGTTCGGACAGAAGCTGGACCAAAGCCTGACAAACATGCTCTTCTGTAGAGTCTTGAAGGGTAGCCCTGCGCTGTAGGGCGGGTGTCACGTTTACTGCATCGATATACTCCAAGATGAACGAGCCAAGGAAGCCATGAAAATCTTCCTGAAAGTAGGAGCCGGTGGCTGTCCTGGGTATGTTGACACCAAGCTTTGTCATGGTATCAATGACCTCCAAGCTCAAGAGCGAATCTAAGCCAAGAGATTCAATGAAATCGGGGCCATTGCCGCATATTTCTCGAAGCTCATCCACAGTCACTGCGCAGATATTTGCAATGGCCCTGATTGCCTCGGTGGCAGCTTCTTGTGGCACATCGATTCTAGGAAAGGATGGTAGGGAATCGTAAGCTTTATGTGGGCTAGGATGTGCTACAAAGCGCCCCGGCATTCCCTTCTTGGCGGTTTGTGCTGAAATGACGTTTCCTACCTTTTCAAGATGTCCAAATTGATCAACTTTGAGAGGAAGGCTTGGTAGTTCGCTTGGGAAAAGCCGCACATTCTTGAACCACTTCCTCTCAGCACGAATTTGTTGGAAAACGTCTTCTGCAGCAGGAAACCGAAATGGCCGTGGGAGTTTGGATTTGGAGATATCAAACCAGACGCTGCAGGTGGCACTGTCAAGATCAGTCTCAATACTGTTAACCCAGGGTAGAGGAATCGGATACCATCTCCGGCCTCCTGTAGCGAGCGTACTAAACTGTCGTGTCAGACATCCCGGCCTCGGACACTTTTTAAAAGGTTCCTTCTCATACACCCCAATGACGAAGGCCATGGTAATGCTCATACCAGGGATGAGAGTGCCGAGTTCCGAGTCAGAGAGCGGTTTCCTTGCGTCGGTACTGTTGAAGAGCTCGTATTCGCCACAAGACACTTTGTCGTGACCGGGTCCAACTTTGAATTGGTCAAGTATGACGGCGTTGATCTTCTATCTCAGTGTCAGTCCCTCACCTTCCTGGTATGCAGAGGCGAAATACCCCAAGGTTATATTCGGAGGGGATTGGCAGGATCCGACCCAGAGCATCCTCGAATCTAACGGGCTGTTGGAACCATGTGTGTTGCAAGTCAGGTGCTGTATTGGTATTTGCTTGCCGCATCAGGATATCCATTATCTGCTTGTCCACGGTCCATATCTTGCCAACTAGATCCACTAGTATAGTTACTTGAGGTAACAAGCAGCTGCAGTAGACTTGAGCACAAGATATCCAAAATCATGAGCTGAATTGGCTACGCACCCACTGAGTAAATTAGTAAGTCGCTGCGCCCATGAATTGTTTTCTTGTATCAAATGTGTCTGAGCTGACAGCTCTTTTGAAGCATCTAGGGCTGTCTGTTGCGAATCGGTAATGTGCTTGTCCAGAGTCCTCTGTTGTTGCGCGATTTCTTGAGACACATGCCAGGAGGAAGCTCTGTTTCTCTTGATATCAATAATCTGAAAATTAAAATAATGCCCCATGCGGCTTACAGATTCAAAGTCGTCAACCGCATATTCAAGTAGCCCACATGCGCAATCAAATAGGCGCGCAAGCTCTGTACTTCTGCTTCCATACTGAATCCCCATTGCAATTTGAGCCGCCAAACCCTAGCTTTCTCTGCACTATTTGCCTTGGTGGTGTGACCAAGACTCTCGTACTTTCTTAATTTGCTTGCAAAGTCATCCAACCGGTACTGACAGGTAAGAGCGGCGACTTTGACGGCATTCACTTCCGTCTCTTGCTGGGAACCGGCTTGTAGATGTTCGATCTGATTGAGGGCACGCTGCAATCCATCTAGCTCGAGCAAGAGCTCATGATGATCTGACGTCGACGAGGTCCGCAGTGCAGACACGATGTTCTTGATCAAAATACCAGCGGCGATGAAGTCGCCAACGGAAACTCCGAAGGACATGTTTAGCAGTATTTATATCCGCGACTTATCACAATTGTTCGTCAGTGATTCTCACAGGGTGAGCAAAGTCGGTGCGAGAGTCAGCTGGTAGCCTTACACTACTTTTACGATCTTGTTGCGGACGGCGCCAGACGCTATTGATCAGCGGGCCAACCTATTGATGCCCAACCACCTAATTTGCTCTGTGCCATCATAACTGAACATTTCACCACAGCAATCAGAGCACTTTTATAGAGAGGCACTTGATGATAGCCTGGATTTTCACGCCCGATACAGAGTGATAAAGGGAAGATTGAAGAGAGTATGTACCGAGGTTGGTTGCTAAAGGGACGATGTCGAGGATGTACTTTACTTAGGGTTAGGGTTACTAACGCTAGAAGCGGCAACCAGGCGTGCCAAGACCATCTCAGCCCTATCAATCATGGCTTGAATCTTCTTATCGCTCCTTCCATCCTTGCTTTCTATGCGCGGTCCCTCAAAGAAATGACTCGTTGCGCTCGGTCGAGGATACAATTGTTGGTATTGATATGCTCCCTACTTTGCTATTCATGTGATGCTCTTGCCCCACCTCAGGCCTTATTCGGCCTCCAAACTCAACAGACAAGCCATGACCAACTTGGCGCTGTCGCGTCCGAGAACAGAGTATGCAGCCAGATAGGCATCGATTTGCTGAAGGCTGGTGGCAATGCAGCTGATGCTGTGGGTGTCAAACTCTCTTTTCCTCGTTAATCGCTGACTGTCGGACAGCTGGTAGGAACCACTCTTTGCATTGGCGTTGTTGGTTAGTAACCCTCCAGGACCCAATGCGGCAGAGAGCTGAAAACCTTCAGATTGTCATCACAGTGGACTAGGTGGAGGTGGCTTCGCCCTTGTTCGATCGGTCAATGGCAGCTATGAATCCATTGACTTCCGAGAGACGGCCCCTGCCGCGGCTTTCCGGGATATGTTCAAGAATAATGTTCCGGGCTCGCTCTTTGGTGGTCTAGCAAGGTATGTTGACACCGCCGATCCTTCGAGTGTGTGGCTGATACATGACAGTGGAGTCCCTGGCGAGATCAAAGGCCTCCACTACATTCATAAAGTCTATGGTTCCCTTCCTTGGTCTACGCTCCTTCAGCCAGCCATCATTCTCGCACGGGATGGGTTCATCGTCGGTAGCGACTTTGCAAAAGCCATGGCACTTACCACTCAGTTCTTTGGCTATGACTTCCTCAGCAAAGACCCGACATGGGCAGAAGATTTTGCTCCGAATGGTACAAGAGTTGGGACAGGAGATGTGATGACCCGCAAGCGCTATGCACATACATTGGAAGCTATTGCTGTAGGTGGGCCAGAGGCTTTCTACGAAGGCCAGTTGGCCGAGGCTACAATCCGTGCATTACATGCAAAGAACGGCTCCATGACCATGGAAGATTTGGCAAATTACGAAATAGTCTCAACGACGCCGGTCATGATTGAGTACAAAGGTTTTCGTCTTCACGGCTGTGGTGCACCGGCTTCAGGTGCAGTAGCTTTGAGCGTGCTGAAGGTCCTAGAGGGATACGAAGATTTTGGACAACCTCATACCACGAATCTAAGTACCCACCGATTAGATGAAGCTATAAGGTTTGGATATGGAAAGAGAGCGAGTCTGGGAGATCCGGACTTTGTGGATAGTATCATCGCCTACGAAGCAGGGATGCTCAACCAGAGCTTCGCCGATGAGACTAGGGGCAGAATATCCGACAAGCACACGCTTAACGTGTCAGACTATGACCCAGAAGGTTTCGAGAGCCACGAGAACCATGGTACTTCTCACATTGTCATCGCGGACGCGTCTGGGATGGCAATCTCCATGACCACCACTGTCAACCTTTTCTTTGGCTCAGGGGTGATGGTACCAGAGACGGGGGTCGTGATGAACGATGAAATGGCAGACTTCTCCGTTCCCAACATCTCTAATGTATTTGGCTACTATCCTTCTCCTGCGAACTATATCCGGCCGAACAAACGGCCAATGTCATCTATCACACCCATCATGGTCGATTTCGCCAATGGAACTCTGTTTGCAGTCCTTGGAGCTTCCGGTGGGTCACGTATCATCACTACAGTCATTCAGACGGCGCTTAATGTTCTCGAACGGAAGATGACGGTGCATGAAGCATTGAAACAGCCTCGATTGCATGACCAACTGCTACCTAATCAAGTGACTTTTGAGTGGGATTATGACAACTCTACCATAGATTACATGATTGGAAGAAGCCACAACGTCACGTGGGGACCCGCTGGGTCATCGGCTCAGGCCATCAGGATCGTCGACGGAAGATTTGAGGCGGCTGGCGAACCACGGCAGGATGATTCTGCTGGGCTCACTGCTTGATGGCGAGAAAGCGTCGTGGCCATCGCCTTTAACATTTTGAGTTCATCAGAGCATTTAGCACATATACACCATTTTTAGTCTGCAAGGCGTCTAAATGTCGCCAAAGAATTGCGACTTTGCCGGCGGCAGTTGAGCGAGCATCCCCATTGGCTCATTATGTTCAATCTTGTTTCATCCCCGCTGACAAGACTCCCTTGTTTCGCAAACGACTTCTCTGTCACATGTTTTTTGTTTGATGCTTTGCCCTTTGTCCGCACATCCTTGTGTTTTACACTGCTGTTATGGCAGTCGTTCGAGGACAGCGCGAAACGCGTCACGCTTGAGAATTAACACTTTTGCACGTTTCAGCGGCCATGACGCTCTTCTATATCTTTGACGATACCATGCCCTTTCTTCCTTTGCTCGATCACTCATCTTCTTCTCCACTGCACTGCACAAGCACTCTTGCACCGCATCCACCGCCAACGATCTCAACAACACTTCAGCCACCGATCTCAACAACAACCACCACACAAACCTCCATCATGGGCTCCTGCCACTCCGTCCCAGCCCCGGATCCCAAAGAGGCGCCCCTGCCGCCGCCGGAACCTGTGGAACCGGTCTTCAGATGCGATAGGTGTGCTGTCGTGCTTGTGGAGGGAAGGAATTGGGAGGACGGCAACTACTATTGTATCAAGTGCGAGGCGGCGGATATTAGAAGATGTCATGGAGGGGGGCTCGGGGGATTGCGTTTGCCGTGATTGTATGGGGGTAGAGGCGGTCGAGAGGTGGGAGATGGGAAATCGCTGGCGATTTAGGTGGTTGTTGTTGTGGGGGTTGGATGGGGTTTGGAATGGGATGGGGGGACTTTGGTCATGACTTGTGAATGAAAGCGAAATTGATGTTGAATGCAGTGTATTTGGAAGCTTTGGTGTACATGTTGGATAAGTCTTGCGTGATGTCGTGGCTGTTGAGATGAGGGATTGGTCTGGTGCCAGGTTTTGCTGTTGTGTTGTGTTGTATCTTGTATCATGAGGGGTTGGGATTGTCGGATAAGGTTTATATTGATGATTCATCGACCTTGTGCTTTGATGCAGAATAAAATTAAAAAGCAAGTTCGTGCTCGATTAGGTACACGAAATCATGCTGGCGCTGTTGTGGCTAGGGCTGTCTAGTTTGGTCGTGAGGGTTGCGGGGTGATGATTCTGTGTCCAGTGATGAGGGTTAGAAAATCTGGATTCGTGAAGTATTAGTTTGATTGTTGATGGAGGTGCAAGCAAAGGGGGCGCTTGATCGTGGTGATGGTGCGGTCGTGGCAAGTGGGGAGGGAGGTTGTGTTGGGGGGGACTGGGTTCTACGGGTGGCCTGGCTGCTTTGATGCGGTGCACTGGTTAGGTTTTTTTTTGGCAGCTGAGTGTGCGAATGGCGGGTTAGAGTATGTGGGCTGGGGAGTTGCTGTGCTATGTGATGTTGCTGGATGAGGTAAGTGGTTGGAGGCGCTCCTGGCTTGGTGGTGAGGTATTTGATTTGTTTTGTTTGATGGGGATGGATGGATGGTTGTGGATACGACGGTCTGTGCATGGAAGTCAATCATAATTGGCTGGAATGCTATGAGAGGATACCGTCTCTCGTGGCAGCATCATGCGGGAAGTTCATGATCCATATTGTATGTTGATTTATGACCTCTGGCAGTCTTGCAATTCGGGCTGTGACTCTGTTTGGGAAAGGATGTGTTCTGTTGGTTGGACATTGAAGAAGGATGATGGAATTGTTCACTTTCGCATTCACTACTCATCCCATCAGATAGCTCAAGGTATCTCAGGCACTTAGATACATGACTGCGTAAAGCAGCGTTGGGACCCGGACGGATTGGGCGCGTGTTTTTTTAATTCTCCGGTTGTACCAAGTACGCGTCTCTCTACGAGTGAGGGTTGACCTCAATCGGCAACTCTTGAAAACCACAACCGTACCTCATCGCCATTCTAGCCAAGCGACGAACGATGGCTCGTAAGCGCTCCAATTCTCACCTAGGCGATCGTGCAAGCCAGCCCAAGAGGATTGTCAAAACAAAGACAATCTCCGCAGCCACCGGTACACTTTCGTCTGCGAATGCGCGCGTCGCCGAGCTCGAACGTCAAGTGCAAGATCTACACGCTTTCATCCATGCCAAGGGCCTGACGCGAGGTATATACTCGTCCGTTGGCGATCCCATTGAAAGCGAAACCTAATGCGCGACAGTGGCACCTCGATCGATCCGCCAGCACATGCTCGCGGGCGCCGAGGCCGCGAAGGCGCTCGCGGAGGAAATCCAGGCCACGGTTGCTGAAGTGCGCAGCAGGCGCGGCAACGAGACGCTCAATGCGAGGAGAACGGGTGTCTCGTCCGACGACATGAACAGCGCTATACCTCCTTTCCTGGCCGAAGTCAGCAAGCTCCGACGGCGGCCCGGTGGTGCGGCCGTGGGGTTTGATTCAGTGGTGACGTTGGGTGAACATATGTGTGGCGATATGGGTGGGGGTGGGTGTGGTTGTGGTGATAGACGGTTTGACTTGGCGGTCGATGAATTGCTCGTCGAGCTGGCGACGGAGAGGAGGCAGGCCGAGCCGTGTTGGGATTTCTGCAAAGATCGTGACGTATTGAGGAAACAGGCGGAGTACTTGGCTCAGTATGGTATAGAGGGGTTTTGCGCACAGAGTATTGATCTCTTGTCTATGTGGGAGAAGGATCAGCTGGCGATTGGGGAATCTGCCCAAGAGCATTGAGGTAGAAGATTTAGCTATTCTATTAAACTTTAGTAGACGCTTTCGATGAGTTCTATCGTTATGTGCGGCATAGAGCAGGCGAGAAAGGTGCGGATTGTCAGAAGCTTCGCAGCAAAAGGTTGCAATTCTTGAAGAGGGTCTTTGACTTTATCTCGTATCAACTGCTTCTCCACCCAAACACTTTCACCCTGCTCAAGAAAACCCTTTGGCCGATTTCTGTCGTACATTGCTCACAATCCACAAGTCTATCAAGCTCTACTCCTTGATGAACTTGGATCTTTGTACTCAAACGCTGGATTCAAGACAGACTCAAACTAGCTGAAAGATTAGTGAAATCTACAGCAAGGTGTTTACGTCTCCGCTTTCAGATTAGAATTGACGACATACCGAGTCTAGTATTCCGATCTTTTTCCTTGTCTCGCACATATACCAGCAAGTCGTACTGCACTGTTCCAAGTTTCCCAAGTTCGTGATGGTCTCAACGCCGCTTGACGAGGTCTTTAAGTAAATCCTTGTGGAATTCCGTTCACCCTGATGGAAAGCAGACATCCTCTATCCAGATATCCCCTTCCGTGGTCTTATACCCCGGACTAGACTTTCATGGAGAACATCCACCTGCACATGCTAGAAAGAGGCCACCACTCATTTTCAAACATGAGACTATGCTCTCGTCGAACTTCCGCGCTTGGTCTCCTCTCACACAAGAACTTGGGCAAGACGTCGCCTTGAACTTTTGGAGCGCCGATTCCCAAAGCTTGAAGGTATCAAATGCTTAGGTTAGAGCTGAGTCTGAAATTTATGCCAGATTCTTCTACTATGCAATGTACCCTTCGCGATTTTTCTACCCGGAGCGGCACTTGCTTGCCCTGATCCACTCGTACCGCCAAAATCGCCTAGCCTAGTATTTGTCCAGCCATATCGCAAGCGCCCGACAAATCGAGCATTCGCGTAATAAGATTATCACCCGTCGATGACCCTTTTCTTGTAATAAGATACACTGATCGGTTTGATTATATGAGATGGCAAAGGAGAACCACGTATCCTGGAAGAGTTGGAAGAGGCTATCAACAATCTCCACGGTTTCCACTGCAGCAGTGTTGGTACATGGATGTTGCATTACATCCGGCTTGTATCTGTTCAACCAAACACAAGACAGTCAAGCATTCTGTTGGCTGCCTTTTGATCGGCTTCATCCTCACTTCTTCGCCTTTCTGGTCGATGTAAGCAATAGCGATCGAGATATCCTCGTGTGCAACGTGAAAATGATGAAGGAGAAATGAACGCTCCTCGAGAGTAACATCATATCTCCTGATAGATGGCATTTCCTCACCGACCCCTTTGATCTCAACGCTGGGGCATCCACGTACCTCGTATCGACCCCATATGTACAAGAGAATACTATCTATTGATTCTCTGCCCTCTCCGTACAGATTAGCTGAGCACCGTTCCCGGGATGTCATCGACGGGAGACGAAGAATGCGGCGTGACTACTCACAAAGTGTTGGCAGAAACAGGCTATAAGACATCGAATGAGAACATGTCTCGATGGAGATCAAGGAGGCAACAATGAAACATCTGCGTGGACCATCAGCTCTCCCGCCTCGGGGTCTCTTCTTTCTTTCTTTCTTTCTTTCTTTCTTTCTTTCTTTCACCGCCTTTGGAACGTTTCTGATTTGCTGGCCTGCATGTTAAGATTGGATTTGCGGAGGCGAGATTCGAGGCTCAATAGCTATCTACTTAAAGGCTTTTTCTATACCCAAGTGTTTCTATCGATTTTTTTCTTACTATCGCCTTTAGATCTAACGGTACCCTTTTCCTCGACAACCCATAAGATGCACGGCATCTGAGATCAGCAGACGCCTTTTTTCTTTCCGCGGAGTAGCCTTGTACCGGCCACAGCCTTACCAACCTGCATATGCACGTTACAGACTTGCTCGGCCGAAATAGGCTCTAGTAGCTCTAAAAGATGTGCTCAAGCTTGCAGATACTTGGAGCTGAGCGTTTGCGAGCCATCATGTATAGAGCTGAAGTAGAATGAATGATGATGATTCATGATTGGAGGGTTTTGGATTTGTTTGACGAGAGGATCGATTCAATCCCCCGTCGACTTTCCATGAGTAATCCCCGGATGGGCTTGTCCAGCTTGAGCCCCTCCCGCGCATGCCGCTTGATCCCACGCTCACCTAATACTGCGAGTCTCCTCTGCGTAGGCATAGTCGGGGTACAACTGCACAGTCCCAAGGAACTAGATCATTGAGGCTGATTATCGATGTAATCAATTGCCGCATTTGGAGGTGCGCAGACGTAAACCCGTCTAGACAGCGAATCAGAGATCCGAGATATGTTGTATGCGTGCTGACTGCGTGGGGGCCTTTGCGCGTGGGCCTTTGCGCGTGCACTTTGCGACCTAAGTAGCGTCAGAAATGTTGAAGAGTCCTGATCCTTCGCTTCCATTTCACTCTTCTTCAATGTGTCATTTCGAGTCACAGTGGTAAAAGTTGATAAATTTCTCGTCTATTGTCCCTAGCTGTATCCACCGTGTGGGTCATGGAATCATCAATGGAACTGCTCGAGCATCGGGCCAAAATGGGAGTCACGGAACGTCAAGTTTCCATTGCAAGCTCGGGCTCGCGAATCGACAGCCTTGGAAAGCCCATCGAGAAGCGTCACTACAATAGGCCGGACATATTCATGATTGTACTCAGCCTTCTCTGTCTCCTTCTCGGCATCCTGGCTGTAGCCAATGTACCGCTTGCCGGTCGTCTCGGACAGAAGAATCAACTGATACTCGTCGGCTTCCTGCTCTCGCTCATGGCCGCCTGTACACAGAAGCAGGCGCAGCTTCTTCTCGTTACTCTCGAAGCAAGATTCGGTTCTTCGACGCTCCAGAACTTCGACAGCATCCTTCGCTATAGCATGCTAGATGCCAATGTAGATTTTGTCCTAAAGGCCGCCATAATCTTCATGTTCGTGCTACCGCTTGGTCTGAGCGCGGCCTACAAGCAATTTGTCAGCGGCTCGACAGCTCTCCCCATGGATCCTGCATCACTGGCTTTTGGGCCTGTCGGACCTCCAGGGCTGGTGGAAAGACCGTTAACCATGATGCTGAATGCTTCTCTCCCGTTCCTACTCCCCAACACCTCTGCCTATCGATCAGACCCGCTCCTAGTGAGTCAGGCACCCAGGATTGGCAGCTTCGGTTTTAACGTTCAAATCGTTTCTGAGACTGTCACCGCTCTGCTCGACGCACCATTAGCTAACGAGCTCACTGACCTCCAAAATACAATCGATGCCGATGAACTTTGGAGATCTCTACATACGTCAACGCTACAATCTGCACTCTTAATAGCACTAGCGAATCCTCTGAGCGAGCAGATTCTGGTTACTGGCACGCTCTCAACCAATCGCTTGATAATAGTCCGAATACTGTAACCTACGGAACGGGTCTCAATTTCGCCGTTGCAGCCGGAAAACACGACTATAGCCTCGTAGTTCTATCCCTTTGGGACACACGAAAAAATGAGACATACGAAAGCGAAGCCGTAACGTTCAACGTTTTTCGAGGCCAATGCCACGCAACTTGGCAAACCACTCAATCGGGCACCACTAGGCTTACAAACGCGACAGACTGCACATTATCTCCGGATTTCTCGCGCCCGTGCACTGGAAATAGTACTCCGGTCAATGTCGCGGATCTGACTGGTGCAGATGCTCTGCAGGCGCCACTGACATGTAACCGTGCAGGACCCACTACCCTCATGGCTTGGCCTCTGTATGACCTGTTATGCCTGCAGCCCGTCTCCCCCGTCTGGGTCGCAGCTGTGGCTAGTACGGCATGGGCTGAACTTGCCTACACGGACGGCCCAGCTTCATGGGCCGCCGAGACCCCAAACAACCAGAGCGCGTGGGACACCACCTCTTTCCCAACAGTCAAGTACCAGGCTCCGGTAAGTATGACGAAAACGATTCGCACTCTGCGCAGAGACCGATGGGCTCTCTATCTTGTACTTGCCATCCAGCCGATCCTACTGCTGGCCTTCTTTCTGGGACGCGCGTCGCTCTACTCCACTCCTGTGTCGAGTAAATTTGGTCTGGTAGCTTTGCTGGCTGGGGTTTCGAGAGACAGCCTGGATGTCTTGCGCGGCGCGGCGTTCAGTGGGGAGTTGACTCGACCGGTGAGGGTGCGCATATCGACTTTCGATCGAGATGGAGATGATGAAGGGCCGAATAGCAATGGGGCAGCCAGTATCGACTATGAGTTAGACTCCCAAGGAAAACACGACTATGTGAAGGAAGGAAGCGTTTACGGTTAACGCTGGCTATCAGCGCTGTCATTACTCACCCAGGTGGCTAATTGTTCGAAGAACTTTAAAAGAAGGAAGTGGTCCAGCAGAAGGACTTGATACCTGTACCTGTATAACCCCTTTTGATAGATACAAATGCGTTGTTCTTATATATGCACACGTCGTTCTCGAAGTCAGTTGTGCATTCCGATCAGCACAACGATCTTCAGTGAATCTTTCGCATTATGCATTTCTATTTGGTATCCAAAGAGTGCTTCACTCCACGACCGGCGTCAGCCAAGTCTCTCAGGCGCTTGATGCTCTAGGGCAGCTGCGGTGAAATTCTTGGAGAGATTCGCGTCATTGGCTGGCTATGCTACCTTGTCGCTAATCGGCATCTGCTAAAGAGGGAGGGTTGTGTAGGTGGCCTTGTGGGCAACTGCTTGTCTGCGAGAGGGAGAGTTGCGGGCGGACTTATACTTGTAAAATATACGCCGCATGATTTGATGAGAGATGAGAGATTATTGTTCGAAACCTTGCGAGCTTATGCGAGCGAGATGATCCATGATGAGAAGGCCGGAGAGAGTGGAATGGGTGGTTTGTGGGTAGGCAGATAGTTATGGAGCTCAACGACGGATGTATGATGTATGCCCCTTCAGAACTCTAGACACTGAGTTGTGGGAAACGGATAACCTTTGTCATGTTGAGAAAGGCAAAAGTGAGTGGGAGTCATTCACGACATTTCCAAAAGACGGAGCCATGTTATGAGAAGGAGCCTCTGATGACACAATATATCTGAAGCACTGGTTCAGGCGCTATCTTGAGGGGAGCAAACGCTCAGGTATAGTTGAGTATGGCTTCAGCCTTGCTCACTCGTAGGAGAGGAAAATGGTGATGGGTTCGTGGGTAGAAAAGGAGGAGGAAGAGGATGAAGATGATTGCCGTTCATTTGGGAGCGGGAGTTTTCTCTAGGTCGTATGCTCATGACTAATCGGCTGCACCTTCCAGCCTAAAGCTGCTTGTCGTGCCAAGGCGCCATGGTCTCAAGGCTAGCGCCATCAGGTAGCAACAGCAGCACGACTATCGTTCAGTCCCTCAGTCGTCCAGTAACAGTCGTGACCTCTGCATCTCTTCTCTCCCGTCGACTGGTATTGGGCATCAGTTACATCAATCACCACTACCTTACACACAGCTACCTCACCCTTTGGTTCGGCCTGGAGGAATCACCTGCATATCTCACTCTCATTCGCCCATCTTCCCACCCTCATGCGCCGCCAGCAGCATCTTCTTGAGCAGCCAGGAAATTCCTAGAAGAATGCGACCAACAGTAGCCGCTACCATTCATCTATATCTTTCTCCCTCCCGACACCATTCCACGCCGCCCCCCGGCTCCATCTAGCGCATCGTCTAGCTCCACGCGTCTCCCCGCACCCCTCAAGCCTCAACATGCCTTCAAAAGTAAAAGAAAAAGAAAGGGAGAGGGACCCAGATACACCTAGATCAAAGTCGAAACCCAGACACAAGTCTAGACGATCATCACGCAAAGTCGACAAAGCTTCCACCCCACCAGAGCGCAGGTCCACCAACACCTCACCAGCTCCCAAGCCGCGAAGAGCATCCATGCCTATCCCGGAACTGGAGAGACGCTCCACCACAGATTCACCCATCACGAGTAGAACAAGCTTAGCATATCCATCATTCTCCAAGGCACACAGTAAAGAGGCGGTTGGGAGCAGAGAAAATGTTGTCAACCCCAGAACGAGCTACTACACACCAGATCCTACCGACCTGGATCGAGGGAACGGTTCGGGGACCGAAGCGAAACTCAAGGATACAAAAAACCTGCCTCCTCCACATCGAGCGCCGCCAAGCCCACCAGAGACCACGATGGATCGGAAGGTCACAATTGAAAAGGTGAAGGCGGATGCGGTTAAGAAAGAGCGCAAGGGTACCGATCTGCAAAAACATGCGGACGACTTGAAGAGGAAGCTTGGGCGAACGGGGTCGAGTGCTAGTGACCGAGAAAAGGAACGGTCATCAAATGTTTCCCGATCCAAGACCAGCGTGCGGGAGGCTAGTAAGGAGGAAAAACAGACAAAGTCTGCAAAAAGCTCGAAGCCTAGTACGCCTTCGAAGCTCAGAACAAAGACCGTCACAGTCGAAGACTCGGCTTCTACGACAAGCCTTCGTAGGTCAGCATCTTCTACTCAGTCATCAATCGTCAAGAGCGAGACAAGTAAAACTTCAACCAACGACTCCAATGCAACATCAGTCGCCCCGAATCAAACGAAAGTACAACGACCAATTACGCCCCACGTCGACCGTGATTCTTCTCCAGCCACCGATCCTGACTCCTCACCTAGAACACCGACAATCGCAGAGCCGCAGTTCCCTCCCAGTAGGAAAGAAACGCCTGCTTTCTCTGCCATCAATGATTATGGGGTAGCGAGCGCAATGGGAGAATCGCCAATGCCACCACCGCCCCCTCCAGCTCTTGATCTTCCAATGCCAAGAGTTGACTACCTCATGCAAAATGGCGGCTTGCCGCAGAGTGTGCCCAGGAGTCTACTAGGCGCTGGGCTACCTACACAAACACCGCTTCCGGTTCCTACCATATCTACACAGGCTGAGAAGTTCTTTGGTCCTTTAAGCAAGATATTGGAGGACTACACCAAAGTGATGTCCCGCAATGGGTCTCTGGCGGTCGCTACCGGATATCGTTCTGTTGCTCGTCGGCTTCTTGATCGGTTAGAAGCTGTCTTTGCAAGAGATATTTCCTCCGAGACTTGCACATGTATGCTATGTCAAATGTTCCCCCTCTCCGAAGCCGAAGTTGAGGACAAGCGAGGTGTTAGCTGGGGGGAGATTCTGGAGTACGTATGCGGAAGGCAGGAATTACCGCAATGGCCGACCTTTGTGATGGATACCACACAGGCTGGTCTAGGCATCTCTGCTCCTGACAGTGTTCCTCCAATGCAGGAGTTGGATGTAGATGTTCCTGAAGAATTCCGAGATCATTATATTCGGCAGTCCAAGAAGACCAAGATGACTGTGGACCGATGGCTTGACAGTCAACCTCAACAACCATCCAGCCCACCCCAAGATGTAGATGACGAAACTTTGACATTCGCTATGCTGACTCGTCTGGAGCCGGAGCAACGACCCATCTTCTCATCTTTGGCTGGAGTGCAGCCAAGCAGACCACCTTCTACAGCGCCCTCTGCGGCAGCAGCAGCATCAATCAGTCCCGAGTCGGAACTCTTGCAGAAGACTGGGCTTGCTATTCAACGCCTCTACCGCTTATCGACACTCCCACGAGACCCTGAATCCGCAATGTACCTCTTGAATAACCCAGCACTACACAACGTCCTCGCCACCCTCGCCGCCATCAGTGACCCCGAATGGGATATTCTCACTTCCGGTCGCTTCGATGGCTTTCTCCGAAGCGGCGCCGACGATATCCCTGTCACCACGGCCCCCGCTCCGCCTCCTTCCCGCGGTCCATCTCGAGGTTCTTACCTCGCAGCTCGCATGTCCACCCCTTCAATGCCCCTCTCCCGAGGACCCACCCCCTTCTCCCGCGGCCCGACACCCGCCCCCGCTTCCGCCGGCGCCCCCGTTGCTCTTGACGAAGAAACCGAAATCGCCGTCCTGGCCGAAGTCGAACGCGAAATCTTCCTGTCGATGGACCATCTCGAGCACGCGTTCGAAGCTCTACACTACAAGGCTGAAGCTGTCCGGCAGGCTCTTCGGGAACGCGGCGCCGGTCTCGCCCAAGCGAATCAAAGAAGAAGGGGCATCTTCGATGTGGATTCTACAATGGGCACTCCGGCTAGTTGTATGGGTGATGGGCATCGGTGGGAAAGCGAAACGGACGATGGGATCGATGATGGCATGTCGGAGATTGCGCCGGATGATTCGGCGTCGAATGTTAGCTCTAGTAGGAGGAGGCATAAGAGGAGGACGGAGAGGAGGACGCCCGCGCCGGTGGAGGAAGAAGAAGAAGAGGAAGAGACGGGTCGGAGTAAGGTGGCGAATAAGCTTGGAAGGTGGGGCATCGGACGTGGATGATAATACTATTCTTGAAACGGGTGAGATGAATGTGATGCCGGGAGGTATCAATGGCGTTTTGGTTTTTTGAAGTGTTGAGGGGGAACGGGACGACAGTCCTGGAGCATGCTGTTTTTTCCCTTTCTTGATGTGTATTACCTAGTTCGATCATCTGGATTCGACATCCTTGACTCTGTTTCGCTCGACTCTCATAGACGCCTATATTTCTCTTCTTTTGAATCTTGTATCCATTCTTACTACATCTCCCGCCGTCCCATCCTACCTTTTTCGCTCGCCTACATCGTGTGGCATTTCCTTATTCTGTTTCTTATTCTCATTCTCCGTTGCGCTTTTCTTTTCTTCTTTCTTCCGCGTGCACGAGTAGAGAAAGGTGAGGCGAGATGAGATGGGCAGACCGAGGTCTAACCATTTATATATACTCGATTATGCGTCTTGTTAAACTCTCTCAAAATATCTCATTCCTGCGCAACGAGAAAGGTCTGGTCTAAAATCTCAGTTTAATGCATTTTCTTGTAGCAATCTTTTCCATCAATAACGACTCACCCCATGTTGTATATAAATATAAAGGGCCTTCGCATATCTCCATCATCTTTATCGATTCGCCCATTTCCACCCCTCACACTTCTTGCAGTCGACAAATCTACGCAAGACCAACCAGCAGACATCCACTTCCATCATGCTGCGCCTTCAAATCTTCTTCGCTGCTCTCACACTCCTTCCATCCCTTTCACTGGCCGTCGCTCCCGCCCAAATTCCACCCAACGGCAAAGGCCCGGGCTTTCTCAGCGACCTCGACAACCTCTGGCCCGAACCCACCGGTGACTGGCTCACCTCAACCTTCTGCTACTGCCACAAACCCGAACACATGAAAGAGGAATGGCAGTACGAAAAGGCCCACATCTTCCAACACGAATACTACAACTACCACTCCAACGCCACCTTCATCACCGAGCACATGTGCCTGGCCCGCGCCCGCACCCAGGGCGATCAATGCGTCACGCCCAACGTGCCGGGCGACAACCGTGATTGGCATTTGGATGATATTTGGACCTGCAAGAAGTTCCCCCGCACCGACGACGAAAAGACGCGCCAGGCCAACTCGAAAAGGAGCACCGGAAGAAGAGTGAAGCGCAAGACGCCCCATTTGAACGAGAGCCCGATCTGCATTTACAACTGCGACATGGGTCCCTTTCAGCCGGACCCCAAGGACGAGTCGTCGCATCGCGAGCAGGATCGGGTGTGCTTTTCCGTGGACACGGATTTCTACGGGCTGGATACGATGAGTGTCAGGTTTAATGGGCAGAGGAGGAAGATGGCCAAGCCGGGGCAGATGGGCAGGGTCAAGACGGCGTTCGATGAGGTCCATGGGTACTGTGAGGATATGTGCCAGCGGACCTTCAAGATGCCGGCCGACATGAAGATTAATGATTTGAGGGCTGATGGGGGCAGCAGGCAGTATGTGTATACGGATCTGGACGACATGTGTGATCATTGCAGGTGACAGGGTCGGAGGATACGAGACGGTTTTCCATTTTGTTCTGTGATGGTTTGGGAATTTGGCGTTGACTGGCTTGCTTGGGTCGATTCCCCTGCATGAACGGCCGCTCGGCGGGTGATGATTGATTGATTGGTATTGGAGTACGGGGTCGTGGTGGTCTCATCTGCTGCTATTGGATGGTTGATTTACCCAGGAATCTGGATGTAAAATGTTTGAATGAAGAGACACTTCAGCCACAATGAAGGTTTCCATTGTCCAATTTGCTGTCTATGATAGGAGTGCTTACCATCCCATGTCCTGGCTGCCTTATGATTAGGCCAGACCGCCCAGACCGCCTTGAGCACTGCCTCCCTACCCTCAATACCCTGTCAGGACATGGGACAGCCCTGATGGAACTTAAGAACGTCCGATAGCCTATCACACAAAACATTTCTTTCCTCTTTTTTACCAGTACCTTTTATGTTTATGACTTCCCTGCCTCCGGCTACGAGTCAGTCTAGACAGTCATCTTCCGTTCTGCATCAGCATCATCGTCAGACTCATCGTTCTCCCCGCCATCTCCGACCGCATACTCCGCCTCCTGGAACCGGACTGCGCCCATGTAGAAGAGCACTCTGCAAACGATCCAGTTCCCTGTTGGCTCCGGAAAGCTACTTGTCTGCCAACGTATAGTCCTGGTTGGCCGCCGCTCGTAGACAAGGTGGCCGGTAGTTTGAATTCTTTGGGCTCGGCCTGTTGCTGCTCTACTTTTGGCGCTTGTTGCCCTTCTTTCGGCGGTTGTTGCTGCTCTTCTTCCGGCGGTTTCCAGAACAACTCGTAGGCTATGAGCGTTGGATCTTGAGGTGATGTTTCGGCAGCATTGAAGACGAAGGGAATAACTTTGGCAGCGGTTGAAACTTGCCCCGGAGAGTCTGATAATCAAGCTCAGCGTATACGAAGACACACGGACACCTCGTCATGTCTCATGATGATGCATTCGGACTAATAAGCCCATTCGTTCTAGCACCTACTCCATCAACAGCCGCCGAACATGATTGTTTAAGGAAGGAGAAGAGGTCTTGATGAGCCTCGGCTTATTTGCCATGTTACCCAGAACAGTTTAGACTCGAATAATGTTAGATAGAGGACAGTCCAATCATTTTTTCTCCGTCTCCTCCTATCCAAAACATCGGCAACATCATCCTATCAATCACCTTCAAGCTACCAGCGCGCGGAGATATATGCCCAATTGAATCAAAGCAGCTCTCGAGGGGTTTTTTTTTACCTCGGTCCTTGACGTCCAGGGTCATGGCGTTGACCGATCATTGCTTGTGTGTCGGCGACTTCCAGGAAACAAAGGATGACTTGCTGCCGTTGAACATGGCCAGGGGATGTCTCAGCCATAAGTACCAAGTACCGACTACTAGGGATTACTTGTATACTCGTCCTCGTGCGCCATGGAAGATTATGGCGCCAGACGATGTGGTACTTCTGCCGTGTCTCAGACTACAACATAGCATGTTTCACACTCCCGCTTCGAGTACTTTTTAAAGTACTCTTCGCCCCCCCAACGCGGGTTCCTCCGTGAAAGCCAACAAGCTTTGGAAGTCGATGGAACCTCGACTTGAGAATTGGGACTTGCTCACTGTGACCATCTTATACATGTCAAGTACTTGTTCCTGCTCGGCTGTTGGACCCCGCTCCCCTTGGTATTACAAGGATATCACCGGCGTGGGGATCCAGATCTGGATTGTTCAACGGCCTCTAAATGCACGGTATGCGTTACAGGAAGCTTTCTTAGTTGCCTATTCTCCGCCGCATCCTAATTGTCAGACCATGGCCACTTGTGCTTCGGCCCCGTTGAGCCGCTGGCCGTGGGGAGTCTCCTTCACATGTTCATTGGTCCAAGTTATCACCGTTGCCGTGCATAATAAATACGCCCAGCTTGAGGGTCCAAAGTTGGATATCCCACCGAGAGGGGTAGATTAGTGCTGTGATACCCTTCCTTACTAAGTCTAGTATGCTGTTCGTCGTCCACCTCTAGGTCAGATCTCGGGCGATATGTTCATGTCACATTGATACTACTACGCCGTTGCTGCGGCTGCTAGAACATTCTCACGGGTCATGTCTTCTGTCTGTATTCAACCATCTCTTGGGATCTGGTCGAGACTCTTGAAATCTCAACCTGCCCCCTTAAATAAACGGCAGGCGCTTACTTCTGCCTTCCTGTTGGAGCACTGCAGGATGATGGAGTCCGAACATGCTCTATAATCCAACTCTCTCATTTGGATATCCATTGCAAGCTGGTCTTTCACGCTTGCCACACTCTTTGAATTGCCCTGCTGTCTTGCTAGATCACCCTCTTTACTTATAAGTGTTGCCCTTTATCATAATATTCCCTTTCGAAAATTACCACCACTTTCATTCTTCAGCGACATTCTTCGGCCGCATCAAATCCCGTCCTACCTAATCATGCTTGCCCAAATCATAAAACTTGCTTGCTTGGCCACCTTACTAGCCCTGTTGGCTCTTTCAAGAGCCCAGTTCGTGACTACAAACGGGTTACAATTCGAGTTAAATGGCAGACCATTTTCGTTTGCAGGTGCCAATTCGTGGACTAGTAAGGCGTACAAAGCCACTACTACGAGACCCTCTTGACTCTTTTCGCAGTCGGTGCTACAGATGAAGGCTTCATTCCCGATGCCATTAAAGCTGCTCAGGACATAGGATACAAAGTAATCAGGTTAGCCTCCCAGAAATTCGTATCGAGCTTTACTGACACTTTCCTAGAGTCGCCGCGTGGATCATGAAAGACCCATCCAACAATCTTCTAGGAAGTTGGGGCAGCGACGGCGAAGTCTGGTATCAATTGTGGGAGAACGGCCAGCCCAGCCTCAACACCGGCACCAACGGTCTAGCATTATTAGACAGTGCAGTCCAACAGGCCGAAGCCGCCGGCATTCAACTCATCATGTGCATGGTCAAGTGCGTCCTCCCAACAGCTGCTTCTATAGAATTCAAGCTGACGTTCTCGGAGCCAATGGCCCAATTATGGCGGTCAGATTGACTACGTCAACAACCTACTCGGCCCCGGCCACTCCCAGACCGAATTCTACACCAACCCAACCGTCATCGACGCATTCAAAACCCACATCAGCGACATCGTCACCCGATACAAAGACTCTTCCGCAATCTTCGCCTGGGAGCTCGCCAACGAGGTACGAACCCCCCACCCTCCACCTCCCCACCCCTAACCAGCCCAGGCCCGCTGCGAAACCTCCGACTGCAACGGCAGCCAAGTCCTCACCACCTGGGCCACCGAAATAAGCCAATACATCAAATCCCTCGACCCCGCCCACCTCGTCACCTTTGGCGGCTCCGGCTTCTTCGCCGACGGCCCCGGCTCCCACAACTGGGACTTTTCCTACGACGGCGCGTCCGGCGAAGACTTCGCCGCCATCCTCGACCTCCCGTCCATCGACTTCGGCACTTTCCACCTCTACACCGACTCCGACGACCCCGCCTACGGCCTCCAGTGGCTCCGCGACCACAACGCCGCCTGCGCCGCCGCGGGCAAACCCTGCGTCCTCGAGGAGCTCGGCGTGAACCGCGCGCTCGATGTCGGGGGCATCATGAAGCAGTATCAGGACTACATACTCTCGGGCGACGCGAACGCCATACGGGGGAGTATGGACTGGTCGAGTTTGTACGTCGACGAGGCGTGTCCGAATGACAAGGACCCGTATGCGGTTTGTGAGTCGGATCCGTTTTATGGGGAGGTGGTGACGGGGTTTGCGCCGGCGATGGCGGCGAAGGGGTAATTGATTGGTAAGCGGGTTAGTGGTAGATGAGGATTTTATAAAGGAGAGGGTCTTTTATTTTATAGCGGCGAGCGGTATGGAGGGTGCCTTGTATAGACAATTCTTTGTCCGTCTTCGTTCCTCTCTTCCCCTTTTCTTCATCTCCTCTCCTCCCCGCCCGTACTCCATCCGTCCACATACTCCCACCCTCCCCCTTCAGACCATAGAAGCCCAGCGCTGCCGCATCGTCAGCCGCGGAAACTAGAAACTGGCGGCGGAGGATCTAAATGTCCACGCCCCCTCCTCCCCATCCTCGCACTCAGTGTACCGCTCGATCAAATAGATATGGCACCTCGAATGCAGCTGATCTGACTTTTGAATTCGCTGCTCTCGAGCGTTTTGTTTTGTGTTACTTTTGGGATTTAGTCGGGTGAGCGTATCTATTGTTCGCGACATGATAGGAAAGACGGCTTTTGGCAAGGAGATTACATGGCAAGTGCAGAATCCCGTACTCTAAGGAATATCTTGGAAAGGGTTCCGTGGATGATTGAAAGCTTGAGTATGGGGGAAGTGCCTGGAGGCGGAGGGTGGTATACTTGTGGTCAGGGGAATTTGGATGGAGACGGTAGATAAGCAGAGCGGGATGGTGGATAAGGAGCCTTTGATGCTTTATTATTCTTCATTATTGTGAATGGGTTCAGAGGGGCTGCGTATCTATGGGCTCTCAAGGATTGTAGGACAAGCATAATGAAGAGAGTGGGAAGGCCGGAAAAGAAAGACTGGTAAAGAGCTTTTCACACCAGTGCTAACCTCATGTCGTTAGTCTGTGTCGCATTAGTGTCTGCGCTAGTGGGGAGATAAAAACGCATCCGGCCATGCGCACTTTCCCTTCTGTAAACTCGCACTTTCATGACCATCATCAATCCTTCTACCCACTAGAGCCTGACTTCTTGAGCTGTTCCCAAATCTCTTTGTCCGCTCTCTTCTCCTCATCATTCAAGGTCTGACATGAGTGTCTTTCACCGACCCAGTGTCAATTTTGTAACTCTTTCGAGGCAATCTGTACCATGAAATTTCCTAGCACAGGCTGTGTTCTCCCGCCTGAGCATCTTTCTTTTCAGCTGTGCTTCTCACAGTGGTTGCAGCATTAGATGATGGTGCGACAGCTGCGGTTCTTTGAGCTTCATACTTCTTCCGCTGGTTCCATGGATGAAAGGCTCCCTAGGCTGTGACTCTTGCAGACGAGGAAAACCAAGCTCCTGGCTTGCCCGGTATTCCGATCGAGGCTTGATTGTTTCATTTGACTGCGTCCATCTTCGAAATTTTGCCTAACTTATCATTCCTTTGGGCATCTCCTTCATCTTTCTGCTTACTCGGTGGGTTGTACATGGTGGGCTGCGTGGAATGTCTGGACATGCTGTCTTCTTGCTTAATAGATGCGTTCGTTGGAGACTTTTTTATGGTCAAAGTTTTGTAAAAGGGAAATTTCAGTGTATTAAGATTCCCTGCGCTTTTTAGGCGGCTGCTCGGTTGTGATCGAAGAGATGCAGCGAAAGCGTCGATGTCGAATGCTGACCTGAAGATGTTAGCTAGTGGTAGGGAGAGGACTGAGGGAGTTCAAACGAGTCGTACCTCGAAGGAGAATGCGCTTCATGTTACCGTCTCCCTAGTACCCAATACTCGGGGTGTATGGCGACATTCATCGTGACGAGGACTATGTGCCTCCCCCCAAAAGCCTCCGACGCAGCTCCATGGGTCACTGAAAGGAACCCCTTCTTAAAGCAATTCTCTGGAAAAGATGCCACCTAAGGCTGCTGCTCCACCTTTGCTCCGCCTCCCTGAAGTCGAAAAGATGCCATGGGCCCCGCTGTGTACCCTTCAGTAGTGAGGACAGCCACTAAGAAAGAATGCAGTGCCAAAGACCCACGACCCATGGAAAGATAAACTCAAGATTTGTAAAAGATATCAAGAGCAAAGATCACGGGGAGGAGCTCGATCGTGTCTGGCGCCTTGGAGGGGACCGAACGAGGTGGATATAGGCTTTGCGTGTCCTTATGCTTTAAAAAGCTTTGTCGTTACACATCGAACGGACAGTCTCTAAGGTCTGAAAATTCTCAGATTGTCCAAGGTTATTCCTTCCGAGGACTGTTTGTTGGCGAAATCTTGGATCGCGCTTTCACCAGGTCGCGGCAACCACACAAGACTAAAGACATGACACCAACTGGAAGCACTCCTCGACTTATCACAACCAACATCACCATCATCAAAACTTTTTGTAACATTTTCGCATTGCATTGCTAAAACTCAACATGGTTTTACCCGAAAGGATTCCCCAGCCTGTTCATGACCCCAAGAGCCTTTGCGATGTCATGATTCACGCAAATATAGCGCTCAACAACGGTCAATCAGATGATGCCATCCTTTTTTACACGGAAGTCTTGTACGAGCTAGCCCCCGCTCACGTCGGCGCCTTGCTCAACCGCAGCATTGCATACGTGGAGGCTGGATACTGCGAGCTTGCTGTGATTGACGCCCATCGTGCTTGTATTGCAACGAATGAACTGCGGAAGGTACGTTCCCCTGGAACACCTGCTCATTCTTTTCATACTTGTTCTAAGTCTTGAAGAGGCTTTTACCCGTTTCAGCTTATTCCACGACTCTAGTTCCCGTCAAAATATAGGCTATCTCTCCAATTATCCTAATTCTGTACCTCTTCAAACATTGAGACAACCTCTTTGAAAGCCATGCTAATTCCGAGTACTTCGACTAGAACACCCCAATCGCGGACAGGCGTCTAAAACAAGTAGCGGAGTATATCAAAGCAGAGAAGCGGCACGTTCTCGCAGATAAAGGATGGACGATGCCAACACGATCTACCTTGGCAGTCGATTGGTTGAATGCCCCCCTGGCCAGTGTCGTTATCCATGCTACTCCAGAGGATTCTTTGCCGCGGTTTAGTACAGAAAAAGTACCGCTCGTCACAGCTTTGGAGGTCCGCGCTGCCTATCGACTTATCGGCGCTCTCTTTATGGTTGGAGGTGGTGCGCGCAATGACGCGATTGGACTTATCGATGATTTCAAATGTACGTATTCATCGTCGCTATTGCTCCTCTCTATTGCCATACACGCAATTTACAAAGCGTTTCCTTATGCAAAGTGTTTGAAAGCTATGCAACGCATCCCAGAGGATCTGTGCTGACGCCATTCATAGCGAAGTTACAGATGAATACTTGGGAGAATGATTGTTTCAACAAGCTAGGCAACGACATCATGTTTGAGCTCGTCTCCGAGGTTGACCCCATCGATGCAGAGGCGCTCATGCTTTTGGGCCGTGATACACCAGACAAGCGAAAGGAGCGTATGACGAAGCTCAAGGAAAGCATGAAGGCCTCAACGACACGCTTTGACTACGGTGATTACCCCTGGAATACGGTAAGTCCCACCAGGAACAGCTGCCTGCAGTGCCGTGATTGGGATCTCAAGCAAGGTCTGGGACCAAAGTTTCAGACTCTTTCTACAGATCACATACCAAATTTCAGTGTGCCCAAATCACATTAAAGTAGATTTGCTGATCCTCCATCTTTACAGTACGAGCCTAGGCTGGGTGATTCCGATTGGCAAATGCAAGTACAGGCTTGGGTAAGGAATTATAGCAGCAACTGCTCTGCTGCCTTTGTTCAAACAGAGGAAAAAGACGCCACGCCGACTGAAGGCGCCAGCCCATATATTGAGCTCCGAGCTGCCCAAGACATTAATCCCGGAGACCTCATATTCTCTAAGCGGACGGTCTCTAGTGTGACAACTAGCATGCCGGAGTGGATCGAAGCGAAGAGACGTGCTGGGATCTTCAACATTTTTTTCTGCAATAGCTGTGCGTCCCTGTTGGCCATACCTCTGGAATGTCCCAACGAATTTCAGATACCGCAGTCGCCTGTTTGGTCAGCGGTCCCACCGGTGACTTCAACTTCGTCCTCGCCTGCAACCCCTTTCCAAGATCCGAACAACCCCACCCAAGGCAGCCTTGACCCGGGAACCAGCATCTCGGCACATCCTGACCAGCCACCAAAACCCCCCGGTGCTCCAATCCCGCCTGCTCAGCCACCGTCGAAGCGAGACTTTATGTTTTGCAGTCCCAATCACCTTGTCCCCACGTGCTCCGCCGCTTGCCGCGAGTCTAGCAAAGATTTCGACCTCGGACTCTGCGGTTCCAATCTCGAGTTCGATCTCCGTCGGGGTCACCTCAGTCTGCCGGCGCGGTCAACCGCAAACTCTAAAACCCAATGTCTTCGCGACCTCCTCTTCCTCCGCTACATCGTCATGGGCATCAACCTCAACGAAAACCCTCTTCGGACCAACAACCTCATGTTCGCTACTTCGGGCCCCAATATGCGCCGCGCGGACGACGGCGAGGATTTGGAACCGTGGTCCTTTGTCTCGCACGTCATACAACCTGTCCGCTACCTGTACACGCTGTTTGACGATTCGAATCTGGACCAGTTTCTCTTCCTCAAGCATGTGGACGGCTGGATCATCCATGCGCTCTTGGCGAAGATCAGCCGGGCGATGAGCGTGTGCAAGGGCCCGCCGTACGCGAAGGGCTTCGGTGCGGACGGCATGCTGGAGAAGGTGCTTGGACGGGGGGATCCGGGGTGGGAGAGATTCGCGCCGAAGACGAGGGAAGACGAAGAGGGCAGGGTGTGGGTCGCGAGCGTGGATTCTCTGGTGAATTTGATCAGGGTGGCGGATAAGGGGAGGGGGGAACGGGCGAATGTGGTGGTGAGGAGGGAGGTGGGGG